>LRSR01010439.1:0-46017 GCA_001579985.1 Hypsibius dujardini | reverse complement strand
AATAAAGTGGATAAAATAGTTCTAAAAATATAATAATAATAATAATAATAATAATAATAATATTAATAATATTAATAATATTAATAATACTAAAAATAATAAAATAATATTATTAATAATAATAAGGATAATAATTGCCATATGCATATATGCGTATTCAAAAGAATCGAAGAACAATATCGGTCGGTGAGATGTGTCAATAGACGTCCCATTCCATCATAAAAAAATGTCATAAAAAAGTAAAACAAAAATATAATAATAAATAAAGAAGCATCAGGAAACGCAACTAAAAACTATAATCTACAGGTGTGGATACTACAATGACATAAGGGTGTCTGCAAAATATCGTGACAAAGAACATTCCAAGCCATCCAACAACACGCACTTGCACACAAGTCAGTATTAAATGCACGGTGAATTCGCATGATCAGGACAGACGCATTTCTTAGTATTGTCCGGGAGGGGCAGACAGATGACGGAACATCCGCCGTTGGAGTCTTCGCATGCGTTTGTCACTAGAAAATCATAGTGCAAATCAATGGGAGAGGGACATGTGGCATGCTGTTTAATGTTAACAAATGAAAGAGCCGATATTCTTTCTACAAGCTCAATCAACTCACTTTTCGGACACTGATTGGGGACGAATGCGGCGCCTCGCAGATGGCCGCTCCGCCCAGCTGGAAGGTCGTGTAGCTGGACTCCCATCCCACTTTTGGTCATGCTGTGAAGAGTCCCTCTGCAAAGGCAAACTCTCGATGTAGAAATGTTATTCCTAACGAGATTAATTTGGATAGAGAAGGCCTTATCGTTTTTCTAGCATCACCTACGTTGTTGATGTAGACGTCCAGAAAATGTAGTGTGACGTCAGCGAGATGCCGTAGGAAAATTTCCGGAGTGGTTGGGCAGAGATGAGCCGCTTCGGTCCCCCGTACAGAGAGATGCACTCCACGTTGCCAGTATATAAAGGATACAAAATTTCCATAGTAAATATCCAATGTGTAATGTGGCTATTAATATCCGATATTATGTTGGATGAATACGTTTAAAATGTTATTTAAAATAACCAAAAACGGATTTTTTATTTTGAGTCTGTGATCGGGGATAAGATATTTTATAAGATAAGATTTAAGATAAAATAAGATTTAATTAAATATTATTTTATTTAAAATGGTTCCGCTAATTGTAAAAAATATTTAAAGGATATTTTTTTTATCTTACTAGGGATCAAACATTTATTTTTAATTGTATTTAAATTCAATACCCTTTTATTAAACAACATCCAATTACGATAGCGAACTTTATAAATTATTTCGATCTTGTCGTCTCCTTAGAATTTCAGCTATGTATTGTATAAAATAAATGGCTTAATTCCCTTCCGGTTGTGCCTATGGACGAGCGACGTACGATATTCCGTCCAATAAAGGTCATCCGTTTCGTAATCCACAGCTAAAGCGCGAGCGTCGACTGCAGTGACCAACACGCGACGATTACTTCTGTCCATGGCAGCGGTCTCGATGGTGGCCGACCCGGAAAGCGAACAGTAGGACCAGTATATTGAACTAAATCCAAAAATGATGACAACATTAAGGAAGCCGATTTTCTTAAATGATCAATTATAAATTAACAACTAAAATTGACTATTTTCAGTTAAATACTATTTTTATGTGTGAATGTTTTGTGTCCTCTTTTTCTTTCATCTTTAAACCAAAAAGGAACAAAACGAAAAGAACACGTTTTTTGGATAGATCAATCCATCAACGTACATGAGTTAAATAACAGTAAACTCGTAACTGTTAGTAAGGTTTTGGTTGAGCTTACCCTCGACCAGGATGGACCGCAAGCGCTGAAGCTGAATCGATTCTCGTTAAGATGGTTTAATATCCGACTGCAGATTTATATATAATAAATCGTTCAAATTGATTGTGTTTGCTTTGACGCAGTCCTTCACAATTTTTTTCATCTATTGATGGAAATTATTGTTATTAATTAAGTGGATAAAAATATTGATCGCCAAATTTGTAGAAGCTTCCGTTTTTGTGATTGTCTCAATTGGCCGAAAAATGTCCTTTCGAACCGATTCCTCTTCTCATCAACTAATTAATAACATTAGACCATTTAGCCCCAGTTGACTCGGACTTTGAAATTTTACTCTTCAGTTTCATATTTTTATTATTGTACGTCCTTATTTTTTGTGGATTATTTAGTTTATTTGTTGCAATGTGAAAGTAACGGAAAATTACATTCTATTTTATTTAATTTGACTAATTTATTAAAACTGCAACAACAAAACACAAAGAGGTTTGCGACGGAAGTTTGTCCAACAAATCGGGAAAAAACTACGAAAGATGTTATGAAATGCAAGATGAATTGCCGTCAGGGCAGACACATTTCTTCTTATTTCCCGGGAGAGGCAGACAGATGAAAGGACATCCTCCGTTGGAAACCGCGCATGCATTGCTCACTAAAAGGAAAATGTATTAGGCTGCGAATCGAAGTATAAATTGAATGGTTTTAATTGAACGTACATTTGGGGCACTCTTCTGGCACAAAAACAATTCCGTATAAGTATCCACTCCGTCCGGCTGGAAGAGAATGTTGCTTCATTGCCGATCCACTTTTGGTGATACTATTCACGATGTCACTGCAACAGAACGCCGATTAAAGAATGACGATTCCAGGATTCGCTAGCAATATTGAGTTACTCTGTCCAGAACGTCCAGTAAATGCGTTCTCCCGACAATGAGATGCCTAAAGAGTTTCTCCCCGCATTTCCTTGAGCGGAGACAATTCGTTTGCCTCCTCCATTCAACGAAATGCATTCGATATTTCCAGTATCTGCCGAAAATGATCGGAATAATAATTAGCAGACACTTTGCTTCGGTATTTTTGATTAGTTGACGTTGTAGCGGATTATATGTCGCTTTTAATCTGACGAAGAGTTTGGAAGTTTCACCGTCAACTATGACGGCCGGAAATTTTATCAGTCGGTTGGTTGTCATTTAAATTGACGGATCCGGACATAAACGTGTCCAAAAAGACCGTTAAGTGCGGGACGAATACCAACGGACATTCGGCTGTGAATGAGTTTATGTTTTGACAACTAAGTCACCTTACTGTCGTCTATCCAGTAAAGGTCGTTTGCTTCGTAATCCAAAGCCAGAGTGTCGGCCCTGACTCCAGTGACCCAGATTTGACGGTTACTTCCATCCATGGAGGCAGTTTCGATTGTTGTTCCAGAGTGTGACCAGTAGATTGAACTGCAAATGTATTAAATTGATTGAGATGGCGGCAATTATTTCTTTATTTTAAATCGTTCTTCGGACAATACGGCAGTAAATTTACGGCAAAATTTTCATCGGTTCCTGTTTCTGTGAATTACAATAACGAGTCAATCGAGCTGTGATTCCAAAACTACATTGAATCTCTTGACGGCACTGCTGTTTTTTCATTATCTCTGTATTCTATATAAGAGGAAACAATACTACTTTTCTTAAATTCTTGAGGTCACTGCATGATTGCTTTTACTTTCGAATTTTTTCACATCAGGAAGATTACTACAAGTGAACTTCAACTTATTGAGGTGAGATTCAGATTTCCTCGAGATCCAGATTTAAAGTGAATACAGGTCGAGATTGAATATGTCTGACAACTATCCACAGACGCATAAACTTTAGAGGACTCGATTCGCCGTTGTATTCTCCCGACTTCAAGGGATAGTTTTATACCCTAGGGTGTGAACGTCGCCCTGGCATGCACCGTATATTTGGACCGGCGTGTGACTCGAGGGGGGGGGTGTGGCTTAGCTACCACTTGAGTCGGGAGAATACTGTACCCATTGACGCAATATAAATTGAAGTCCTTGACTGCAAAAGCAATCAGTGCATGACAACTGCTAATACCATGAGCAAGATATTTTGGTAAACGCTCAGGAAATTAAATAAAAGTTTTACTGTATTTATTATCTCATAACTCAAAAAGTGGTTGCTTAGTTGAAGGTCAATGGTTTCATTAACTTGCCCGCGGGAAGGATGCACAGCAAGCGCTGAATATAGAATGATTCCCGTATGTGAAATGATAGTTTTGTGTCCAGCCTCCAGGTGACTCATCTTTGCTACAAGAATGGCGCTGCCTTCAACCCAAAACATATTTCCGGACACAAAGTCCACAGCCAATCCCCGATATATTATATATATTATATATTTATATTTTAGATTTCCTCGAGATCCAGATTTTAATTGAATACCGGTTGAGGTTGAATATGTCTGAAAACTATACCCAGACGCATAAACTTTAGAGGACTCGATTCGCCGTTATATTCTCCCGACTTCAAGGGACAGTTTTTAATCCTATTACGTGAACATCGCCCTCGCATGCACCATATATTTGGACCGGTGTGTGACTCGTGGGGGGGGGATGGGGCTTAGCTAACACTTGAATCAGGAGAATATTGTTCCTGTTGACACAATATAAATTGCAATCCTTGACTGCAAAGGCAATCAGTGAATGACGATTGCTAAAACCATTAGCAAAATCGTTTGGTAAACGCACAGAAAACTAATTTAAAGTTTTACTGGAATTATTATCGCCCAACTTAAAAGTGGTGGCTCAGTTGAAAGTCAATCGCTTCATTAACTTACCCGCGGGAAGGATGCACGGCAAGTGCTGAAAATCTGTTGATTTCCGTATGTGAAATGATAGTTTTGTGTCCAGCCTCCAGGTGACTCATCTTTGCTACAAGTACGGCGTTGTCTTGAACCCAAAACATATTTCCGGACACAAAGTCCATGGCCAATCCGTATCTCATTCCAGCTAGACATGAAAATTGAGACCATAATCAGCATCGCGCTCCAGGTAATGCCACCAAATGACGCTATTTGTCATGACGTATTTTACCTTTAGTAACGACCGGATGATTGTCTGAGCCATCATACCGAGAACGTCTAATTCCCGTTTGGTCATTTGTCCAGTAGAGATAATGGTTAACGCAATCCACTGCAATTGCGCGACTATACTCTCCGGACATGTGTGAAAGTTCTCTCGTCTCGCCGACATCTTCCCCAGGCAATTTCCAGAGCGACGGTCCCTGTGCGAACACGAGAAATCCTCCACGGTCTCTCGTAACATTCGCATCCATTTTGTCTGGCGTTACCACTATAAAAATATCCAGTAAGGTTTCCTCGTCCGAAATATTGGTAAACTTCCTTCATAGTGAGGATTCCAGCAAGTTCAACTGATCAGTGGCTTGTGTGACACTTCCCGTCACACCCAATAGAGTGTCCGACAATGTGGCTATCTTTCCGTTCCAGGACGTCTCTGATCGGGAGATTGTGTCTGACATGTCTGTCAATCTTTGTCGCATCAAAGAATCGGATTGAGTGGGGTTAAGTGTGTAAGTTGAGTTTTCTATACTTGTACACAGAGATATACTAAACTACCATTTCTGTATAATAACTAGTACATGTTACAGTAAAACTCGTCTAATAAAAACCTATAAAATTCATGCGGGCGGGGGGGGGGCGGATTTCTCCAGTAAAACAAAGGAAATCGCATCGAATTCGAAGACTAAATACAGTATGCTTGCAGGCACTACAGTACAATTGATGAACACAACTAACAAGAAAAGCCCGTGCATTGATGCACTCAGGATAGTGTTGTTTAAATATATTTAAATTGTTTTTTAATATACTCAAAAAGGGTGTTTTTCTTCAAATAATTTTTTTTATATTTTATTTAATATCAGAGTTGCTTTTATTTTATTTATAATTTTATTTAAAATACAAGTTTGCGTTTTATTTTATCCATATTTAAATTTTTTCCTTCGTAAAACTGGCTATTTGAATAAATTTTTTTATTTAAATACCCCGTACGTCTTCTGGCCAAAAAGTGATCAACGGCTCTGATAGGATACCAAATCTATCTGAAAGTGATCGTAGACAAATACCTATGCAAAAGACTATTTGACATCCTAAGAAAAGGGCACATTTTACGGTCCACGATCCTCATTTTGATGAGTTGATTGTAGCATGTTTTTGAGATAATTAAATTAACGCATGTTATTTAAATAGAATATGTTATTTAAATAACATACGTTATTTAAATAAAACTTTTAATTATAATAAAATAATAAATTTTTTTAAATTCGGCTGTTTTAATTAAATATATTTAAACTCTATTTTATTTAATGTATTGACAAGATTTAAATTTAAATTATATTTTATTTAAAATCAAAATTGTTATTTAAACTACACCAACTCAGAAGTGTTTGTTTTTGATGTAAATTGATAGATAAGACGTTGCTCTATTTATAATTACCGAATCTGAATGCGTGAACTTTGAACTGACTGAGCAAAATGCTGACATCATTAACTCCTCCCAGGAAAATTATTTTTTCGCTGCTTTGAACAGTTGATTGACCGATCATTACAATCAACGACAAGATTGAGTACATTGGAGGGCCCGGGATATGGGCAAAAGGGGCGAAGTAGGGGGTGGTTTTCATACAATTGAACAATCAATCACTTGACCTGCAGCGGTTGCTTTGTTCCATTTTCCAACAAGGAATTTATTGTCCAGTTTATGTAAAAAATAAAAGCCATGAACAAAATGGATAAAAATTTAAAATTCCATAAAAACACCGAGCTAAAAAAATATAAAAAAATAACAGGCAACACCAGAAACAAAATAGGCAGAGGTTTAACAATCGAGCAATCAGCCGGTATTACAACAAGTAATAAAACAATCAATGAAAGACGGTTTAGACAGAAAAACAAAAACAAAACAAAACGGAACAGTCAACACAATCAAGAAGGAGGAGTTAATGATGTCGGCATTTTGCTCGGTCAGTTCAGAGTTCCCGCATTCAGACTCAGTAATTATAAATAGAGCAACGTCTTATCTATCAATTTTCATAAAAAATGACACTTCATAACACTTCTGAGCGCATAAATGCACGGGCTTTCCTTGTAAGCCTATGCATTTTACGTTGAAACTACGAACACGTTTTTAAGAACTTTAACAATCAACGCCATTTTAACAAAATTAAGAGCGGGCAAAAACTGACACATGCAGTTCAATGCGCAGATAAGCATTGCAGTGGCTTGCAGGATAGATTAAAGTAAAAAGCAAGAACGATTTCTTCAAAAAATTTCAAAGAAAAATGTTGAATTCAACTTAGAGAAGTTGCGTTTTACATGGTTGACCGTGAAATTTGTTCAACATGCCATATAGAGGGAATATTTACATTAAGTTTCACCCCCTATGTTATATGAATAGGACAAAATTGGTGCAGAAGGAAAGTTCGATATAGACGAGGTATTGCATGTAGACGAGGTTTACATTACACGAGTTTTACTTTATATACTTGGTTTGTCAGCAGTACTCTGCCAAAGGCTGTGCTTAGCATAATAATTGCTGTTGTGAATGATAAAAATAATAATGCTTTTGGTGCTTGTCTAGACAACTCGTTTCGTGAGTGTTTCATGCCTTATTCCTGAATCATCACAATCCTTGCCTCTACCAATGCGATGTATTAGGCAAACTATTAAAAACGTTGTTGATTATAACGACACAAAACTAAAATTTTCCCATTTTGAAATTTAGCCTCCCATTCACTCCCATTCTATCGCCCGCCGGGTCCCACCCATTCCCATCCCATTTTTCAAAACAATTTCCCATTCCTATTCCATATATCAAATTTCCCATTTCTCATTCTGCTTGTCTGCTTGTTAATGAAGTGCCGCCATTGATTCTTGGCAGCGCAAAGTCCGTCGCGTGGAGATTGCAAGTGGCGGTCACATTGAGAAAAAGTCGTTTTTTATCTGGTAGAGTAGTAAATTTTCCATTTTTTGGTTGTTTTAGTTTTTGGTCTTTTTGTTCCTCGCTGAATTGGGAGTCGTTACAAGTTTCGTTTAAAAAAAAGTCCGAACCTGTTACCGAATTCGACCGAAACGTAAGATAAACTCGCTACTCGGATTGCCAATCTCAATTCAACTGCAAAGTAGCCGGGCTGTCTACAATGAAAAAATGCTAAACACCGCCCCGTGCCACAGATACACGACAGAGACACAGACATAGACATAGACACAGAGACAGAGACAAACACAGACACAGATGCAAACACAAACACAGAGAGACAGAGACAGACACTGAAACAGACACAGACAAAGATGTACTGTAAAGTCCCGACCCATCCGTGGTGCCTACGTCATCACACAGTAAAAAGCCACCGTTTTTATTGATTGCGTAAGCAGTTCACACCACCGGGTCTGATTTACTGTGGGGTCCAAAAAGTACCACGGATGGGTCGGGACTTTACAGTAAACATAGACACAAACAAAGACCCAGATGCAAGCACAGACACAGCAGACAGACAGACAGACGGACAGACTAACAGACAGACACATAGGCATACAAACATACAGCCTGACAGGCACACAAACAGGCATCCACGCGGAGACAAGAGATCAACATGCCTACAACTATTTATTTTATTAAATCGAATATTATCGATTTTTTTATTAAATACCGAGACAATTTAAATACGCGAGCACTAGCAGCCGCCACTGGCGCTGATGTCTGTCTGCTGTAGGCACAGCTGCGCATCGGTACTGCGTTTCGACTGTTTTTTAGACAGCCCAACATCTTTTTTTAAAATATGGTTTCCGTGGTGACATAGGAAAAGATCTACTCTTTCCAACAAGCCTAAAAAGTCATTTTAAAACTAACGAAAAATCTCGAGCGCCAACTAGCCTTAAGGGCAAAATCACACTGATTCCAAACATAACATGGCAAGGTTAAAAAAGCGTTGTGAAAAGTGATGTGAAGTTTGCGAAATTTGCAGATAGGGCTAGCGAAGACTGTCGGCAATTACAAGAGGTTTTGCCCCTGATTTTCTCTTTATCTCCTATTATTTTCACCCACAAAAGGGCTGCTTTTTTTATTGATTGTCTTTCTATTTCTTATCTCGTTGGTCCTACCCCCTTCCCCTCGCACTCATAACTCAGAAACTGTCGGGCCGATTTCCTTCTTTTTTTTTAAACCGCTTTGCTTTAGAGAGCTCTAGCGTTTTGAGTTTGTGACGTTTCCACGAATTTCGTGCGCAATTTTTAATTCAAATTCCTGTAATTTTTAATTAAATATAATTAATTACAGTTATTGCCATAGTATCAAACTAGCCTTCATTTGATTTATTAAACAACTGCATTGCATATCTCCCACAATTCCATGACTTCACACCACATTTTATTGTACACGATGAATGTGTTGTTAATCAAGCTCGTAATACTAGAACTAAATATTTTTAAATTGCCAAACATGTATTATATTTGATCTTATCTTCATCACCGTAAAAATTGGCATCTTTTGAGACTAGCTATCTGCGAATTGAGTGGGTAGTTCCTAAGATAATTCGTGGATAACGCTTGGAGTTAAAAAAGCGGATCTCCAGCTTATTACTAGAGAAGACATCCTCATTGCAATCGGTACGATAGTACCTAATGAGGTCTGTACCTAGGGACAAAAGTACATAGGTACAGCAAATCTTATAGGTACACCATTATGAAGAATGGTCATGTACCTTTGTACCTAAACCTCTTTGTACCAGGTTCAGCTGTCCCTGACATGTTACGGTATGTAACGGGTACTGTACTTGTAAGGTACATAGGTACAGACCACCCGGTGCCGCTTTCTTTAAGCTTGCTGCGAAACTGGCCAGTAGTCCGTAAGGGTAACCGAGGGACTTTTGTGCTGTTGGTTCAGAGGACTAACTTATTCCTACCTGCCCGATGCGTCTCGGCGCTTCTCACAAACAGCACTGGCGACGTGGTGGCTGCTGTGATTATGGTTGTAGTGGTCGTTGAGGTCGCAGATGGCCTTGCAGTGGGACAATCCCGTTCATCGCTTCCCTCATAGCAGTCCACGTCTCCGTCGCACAGCCAGGCTGACGAAACGCAGCGACCCTCGGCACCAGACGTATCCCAGCACCAGAAATCAGTGTTAACGAGGCAGCCTTGTCGAACAGAGCTTTTTTCAGACGATGCCACGAAGGCCCACCTTGGTGTTGTCGTGGTACTTGTACTGCTGCTAACTGTGGTCATGATGACCGAAGAATGACTAAAATCGACATGCCGTGAATTCGAGAACGACGAAGAGCTTTCGGTGAAAGTTGAGGGACCGTCATCCAAATCCAGCCCTTCACACTGATACATGAGGTTGATTTTCCGAATATCGGTCTGACTGAGTGCAATGCGTTGGCCTATAAAGCGGGCATCAGACTCAAAGCCCGGTTTAGATCTAATTGTCCAGACACTTCGATTTTTTGCGAAATCATTCCATTCGTAATGCATCACCGAATCGAAATCGTAGTCCTGATCGAAAGCCACGCTGCTGGAAATTTTTTCAAACTGGACTAAATCGGCTGAAAAAACTGCTTTGTTAATCCGAACTTCAAAAAATACTATATCTCTAGAATTCTTACTCTCAAGAATATTGGCTTTGTTGATTTCTACATAATCATCCCGATCCGGTCGGGCCTGTTCGTGGTAGAATCCTGTAAAGCAATACAATGCCGTGGAGTGGATGTTTCCACAAAAGTTTTCGCATCCCCTACCGATGGCATGCATGAGTTCATGCTGAATCACTCCAGGACGGTGAAGACAGTATGCTACACAGCAGAAGATTTATCGAAGCGTGTAGTGTATGGGCACTTGTTGAGTAGGTACGTTTGTATGACTGTCATGGCAAATCCTCTTACCGGATAGAAGAACAACTTGTTCCTTCTTTTTTCGACCGATATGAGAAGAGCAGGAAGTTCTGAAAATATTTCGCCATTCCATTTCGAGTTTACAATCAAACCGTTACAGCGGAAAGGAAACGCACATTGCTGGCGGGTAAATGCGTAGGTAATCGGGCTCGGTGGTTCGCTGAATGAACGTTACGCAGGTTTCCCGGGCGAAAAAGCGCATTGCGGTCCGGATAGCACTTTTCTGCATCTCGTCTAAATTTACATACCTTTGAATGGGTGGGAATAATGATCAAGGCGGATCGAAACTGAATTATGTACCGTATGCTTTCGATAAAATGTAGGGAATGCAAACTTTTCCTGCAACTTTGGGCCAGCGGTATTCCTCTCCTGCAATCCCATTCTTTGCCTGCAACAATATACAACACTATCTGATTCCTTCTATCCCTACGCAAATTGGATCGCTCAACGTTCCGGCTGAATCTTGGAGCTCTCATCACGGACCATATTGGTTAATTCTTCAGCACTCGAGTTTCGATCAATGCCCAGTATGTCTCCTTGGAATAAATTCGTGTCGATCAGGCTCCCTGGCCCTTCAAGTGGAAGAGGTTGTAATTACAGCATGACAAAAAAGTTACTACGAATAAAAACATTTCTGAGGGTTACTTACTGGGAATGGGGGATGTATGGCTATAATCAACGGTCAGTGAAATGTGCGCAAAAAGTAGAACCATATACCAGGCAGGAAAATCTGCGGACAACATGATGTGCCGTAATTTTACTAAAACACAAAACGGTCTGGATGTCTGAAACAATGCACGAGGGTGGCTAATGCATCTGCACGGAGTTGTGGAAAAAAAAGACCTACTCGTTCGCATTGCAGTGACAGAACACGCGTCGAGAAAAAACTTTTTGCCGCAAGCTTTTGTCGGAAAAAAACCCCGGCAACAGGTTTTCACATTTTATCTGAGCGTTGCTCAAGGGTTCCATTAAAACATACGCTCTTCTCTGGTTTTTATCTGTGAAGTCGGCCCGGACTTTACTCGGGAAAAGATTGACGCTCTCATGATGATTCTCAGACTGTGATTACGCAGAAAACTGGACTATCCATTGACCAAATAGTATCCAGTTCCCTTGTTGTGCGACCTGATATTGGGCAGTCGTGATGGCCGTGCCGGAAGGACACGCCACGTATTTTAAATCTGCAGTTAATTAACGATGAGTCACCGTATTATGAATGGGAAACGCATTAGAGCCTTGCCATTGTGTGAGCATGACGAATCCCCGTGTACGAGACGGTGTATAGACGCTATATGTATATCAAGATGAACTGTCTGTTCGTCAGAAATAGCATGTTGACTCTACTCCTCCACAGAAACAACTTTGATTGCAATTTGCAATTCACGTCCACATGATTCTTGCGCAACAGACAACGAAACCGGTTCTCAATTTTAATGCAAGAAAAGCGACAAAGGCCCACAAGATGTCAGACCAGCAAATAAGGCTTTAAATCAAGGCTAATTAACAACCATAACCAACTACACTGTACCTGTGAGCGTTGTTCGCCTTGTAGATATGTTATAATGCGTCACAGCAATCGACAAGTCAAGGCTAATTTCACATTTTGCTGTGTGGCCAATGTGAAACAAAAAGACATGCAGGACGAATGACATGGCCGACAAAATCTGCACGGAAATCCACTGCTTGTGTTTTTGAAGTATCTTCTTACCTGCCGAAGGACTTTCACAACACCAATATGTGTTCATAACTTAATCTAACTTGGAGAAAGACGGGGATTTTCCCTCCAGATTGTTATAATGTTTTTTAACAAGTTCATGCCGATGAGTCATGATTGTCAATCGAGGTCCTTGCGCCCAAATCACATTTGTCGTTCCAGAAATGAAATCGGAAGAAAAAGACTCCCCGTGATACTTTGTGTTAAACGGCAAGGTTTGATTGACTGATTGCTCCACATCTTCTCAAAAAAAATTCCTCGAACATTATAAAAAAATATTATGACTTGTCGATGAAAACAAAAAAGGTGACGACACTAGCAATGCCGAGACGTTGATGTTTGACTTACTAATCGATCCCGTACCACTTACAGATTCCAAACAAATCCTTTTCCTGAACACAGTATATTTTAAAATTTATCAAACTCTTACATATAAATTTGCATTATTTTCTGACAGAGTGGTGAATGGCCAAAATTTTGAGTGCTTGGTTACACGATTCGGACCAGAAGTAACAAAGTAACGAGATAGTAACCAAGCACTAGATCAAAAATGTCTTTTCGAGAAAACAGAATTCAACGATTTCAGCCTTTAGATGTCGATAATTTTGCTCCCACTGATCCCAAAACTCAACAAGTTTCTTTTATTATAACGATAAACACTGTCATGAACAAAAAACGTCGATTTTCACTTAATCGGTATGGTACTTAAAAATTAAATTAATTTTGACCAGTTTCCAGTTGCAGGGCGTTGCACTGCGCAATGCACTGCGCAAGTGTGCTGGAAAAAAGTGCCATCTGCGCCAACTCGGTATACGAAAAAGCCGTTTGACATTTTTTATTTTTTTAAACGCTAAAGGTAGAGGAATGTTTTATCCTAATTATCAGCTGGATAACTCGTTTTCGACGATTTGTCACCGAACGGTTACACTCAATTTCTGAACAAGTGGAAAAAAGTGTAACTGGCCGGTTTGTATAAAATTAACGCCATTATAATTAGGTGTACTTGAAAACCAGGGGCTAAAAACCAGCCCTAACAGCCAGGGTATACAGCCGTCCGAATAGACCGTTGAACATTTGGATAAACCAATCATCGTCCGGACTAACCATTCGGTGTCCACCGTCCGGATAAGCAGTTTGCCGTCTGGAAAGACCGTTACCCTGCCAGATTGGCCGCCCACCGTCCAGATAGACCGTTCACCGTCCTGTCTGACCACCTGACCGTCTACTAAACCATGAGACCATGCACCAGCCAGAAAGACCCTCCGTCACACGGGCAAATTGTCCACAATCCGGACCGACCGTCCTTTGCACGGACTGCCCATTCATCACCCAGACTGACCGTTCATCACCCAGACAGACTGTCCTCCACCCGGACACAGTGTCGACCACCCGAACACACGGTCAGCCATGCGGAGGTACAAAACAAAAATACTTGCCATATTGTCAGTTTTCGCTGTTGACTTCCGGGAAGAACCATCCGCTCATTGTTAGTTGACGGTATCACTCAGCCGAGTTTGGAAACGAACAGATACTACTCTGATTCTCACAACACCCGACAATCTTTCTCAGAATGATTTTGCTCAAACTAGCAGCATAGTGTGTCACGAACATGACCCCTACATGTCCCCTAACATGATTTTGAAAAATATGACTCGCGGCAAAGAGTTCCCCGTTCAACGGCGAGAAATTCGAGAAGATCTCAACTGGCGCAATGGTTACTTGCTGGATAGATTAAAGTAAGAAGCAAGAGCGATTTCGTCAAAAATTTCCAAGGAAAAATGTCGAATTCAGTTTAGAGTAGATGTGTTTTACATGGTTAACGGTGAAACATGTTCAACATACATACAAAGGGAATATTTACATTAAGTTTCGTCCCCCCCCCCCATGTTACACGTATAGGATGAAATCGGTAAAGAACGAAAAGTTCGATATAGACAAGGTATTGTAGATAGACGAGGTTTACATTAAACAAATTTTACTGTAATTCATTTAGGATATATATTTGTGATAAACGCGGTATTTAATGTATTATACAATGTCAACAAATTTTGCCCCGCGCAGCATCGCGGAATAAAAACGTTTCAAGTGGAATAGCGGTGAATTAATTTCTGTGTTGCTCAGCGCGGCTTATGATTTGCGATATCGGCGTCGGAAAAGTAATGTGGTTTCGAACTTTTGGTAGACACCGTTTCATTTCTACAGTCTTATAGGCCAGAGGCCTTAACCATGTAGTCTACGGAGTTTATTCAATTATTCCACTGCTAAAGGGACAGCGTGTGGGTGGCCAGGAGCCTTAACCATGTAGTCTATGGAATTTATTCCATTATTCCATTACTAAAGGGACAGCGTGTGGGTGGCCACGAGCCTTAACCTTGTAGTCTATAGAAACTAATTATTTTATTATTCGACTGCTGTAAGGACAGTGTGTGGGTGGCCGGAAGCCTTAACCTTGTAGTCTATGGAAAATAATTATTTTGTTATTCCACTGCTGTAGGGACAGCGTGTGAGTGGTCAGGGACCTTAACATGTAATCTATGGAAATGAATTATTTTGTTATTCCATTGCTGTAGGGACAGCGTGTGGGTGGACAGGGGCCTAAACCATGTATTCTATGGAGTTTATTCCATTATTCCACTGCTGTAAGGACAGTGTGTGGGTGGCCGGGAGCCTTAACCTTGTAGTCTATGGAAACTAATTATTTTGTTATTCCACTGCTGTAGGGACAGCATTTGGGTGGCCAGGGGCCTAAACCATGTATTCTATGAAGTTTATTCCTTTATCCCATATCTGTTGAAGGCGAGTGTGGGTACCCATATCACTGTTGTTCTGTTTTTCTTGTGCTTAAACTAGCCGCTGAAAATTTGTATAGGCTTGTTCTAGAACTAGCCGAATCTCCCCGCCCCNGGGGGGGGGTCGGGGGCAAACAACAAAATCGTCTATGTCAGGAGGCGGAACAGGAACATGATCACGCGTGATGTGAAACTTGCTTTGCGTTTTTCAACAATGACCGATAGCTCCGCCCCCGTCATCCAAATGCGTTTCTGGTGATGCCAATCGATATGGAATTGAATTTGGAATCGGATTGCGTTAAAACTAGTAATTGATTATTGAACTCGTTTCCACAGACCGGTATTTTTATATTGGAAAAATATCCCTGTGAACTGAGGATATAAACTCCCCTTTCGCGTATGTTTGAGTGAGATAACTAACTCCCTCGCAGTCACAGACCATGGAACCCTTCAGCGAGAACTTAACCTCTAACTGGAACTTTACTTCTCGCGGCAACTTCACAATTTCTTGGCTCAACGACACGATCTTGGCGGAGTTGAAAAAAGCGACTGACTTGAAAAAAGCGGCAGAAAATCGTTTGGACAATCTCATCGCCGGCTACACATACATCGTCCTCAGCGTGTTCGGCTGCACCGGTGCGATGCTCTGCCTGCTGGCTATTTTCACGTTGAATTTTTGCGGTCGCCAAAACATTCTGACCAGTGTCCGACCAATCTTCGTCAGTCTCTGCATTTCCAGCCTGATTTACAGTATCATCTGCGCATTCCAGGCATACAGTAAGGGGTTAATTGGAATCATAACTTAAATTTAAACTTAAAGAACTAAATAAATTTGACAAAAATATAGAACGTCCTAAGCACTCACGCAAAATATACGTCACAATTTAAACATAAACAAGATATCCTATGTTATAAAGATGAACAAAAAATTTCAAAATAAAGAAATATCTATATAACACAAAACCTTATGGATAAAAGAACCAACGCTGTCTTCAAAATTTCAGGTTGTCTCGTTGGTCTGCCAAATTTTTTGGCCTTGCCAGCTTACGACCCTTTATGCCAGATTATCGCGTTTGGCTACTATATGATCTTCTTCGTGGACGTCTTGCAGCATGTCACCCTGGCGCTTCATCGTTTCTTCGCTATTGTAGTCGCCAATCGTATCGTCTGGGTCCGCACTCGTGCATGTACGGCAGTTCTAGTCGCTATGCCCTGGGTTGTTATGATCATTTACATGGGTCTACCGTTTTTCCACGTCGGAGCGGACTTTGGCTACAATTTCACTTTAGACCGCTGCTACATCATCAAGGTCCATTCCTGGGCTTATGCGCAGTTTAGAAAGGTTTTCTTCATCACCATCGCTTTTGTGTGTATTGCGATTTGCTACTCGTCCATCGCGGTTAAGGTGGGTGGCACTTGAAACTCAACCAACTCACACACAAAAAACACATCCTAATTTTGGAACCCTCGCAATTATGAAATTACATGGGCGTTTCCTTATACTGTAGCTCCCTTGTTCAACTCTTGCATATGCCCCTACTATTTTTTTATTAAAAACACTTTAGTAAAAAGTTCAAGGCAAGTACAGTAATGTATTTATTATAGCCCAGTGCCAGATCAGTAAGCGAAGGTAAGTGAATGTCTCACCAGTACAAACCAAACAGTTAGATTTTTATATAGTTTTATTGCAGTTCAATTCAATTCAGTTCAGTGCAGTTCATTTAATCTAGACATTGGGATATCAACTAATAATCAAGTACAATACATGTTCTTTCTTTTTGTAAATAATAAATTACCCATCAGAAAAGTACTAATATAGGAAAGTGACTATGGTGAAGAGGGCGTCAAAGGGTGACAGCAGTGGAGCGCGGGAAAAATTATTTAGTTCGTTAGAAATTACTTACTACAAATTTTAATTCAGTTCTGAGCTTAGTTTCTTTGAATTCATTTTAGTGTTCCCAACTGTAAAATACAAATGATACGCCCATTTGAGCCCTTTTATTTTGCCTCAAATATCACAGGTGGGCGTGTCTCGTCGTCGGGCGATCGGGGCGGTGGAAGTGTCAACGAAACGTACCGACGCTTCTAGTGCCGTCAACCACCACGGCCACTCAGTAGAGCCAACTCACAAACATCCTCAGGATAATCGAGGCGCTGGAGTGACCAAAACAGTGATTGCCCTGTGTCTGCTCTTCGTGATCACATTCCTGCCGTGGGTGATCTACCCGTTGGTGGCGAAAACGGACATTGCCCTAAACACACCACCGGGATTGACTGTTGTCACGTTGTTTCTCTTGGGTGAGAGATGATATGGGTCAACGACAAGATTGAGTACACTGGAGGTTCCGGGGAATGGTCAAAAGAGGCGGGGCAGGAGGTGGTTTTCAAACAATCGAGCAATCAACCACCTGACCTGCAGCGGTTGCTTTGTTCCTGCTTTGTTCCATTTTCAAATATGCCAGCCCCTGCTCCGCCCTTTTTGCCCATACCCCGGACCCTCCAGTGTACTCAATCTTGTCGTTGATTGTGCGGTACAAAAGAGGGCGCTCCATTTCTAACCACCCTTTTTGGATCCTATTTCTAGCCATTGAGCAAATTCCAGAATATATTTGGGAACTTTTTTTGTATAGTACAACGTACTTTTTCAGACACTATCCCATCCAAAAATTCAATTTATATTTGATTGTCAGGGTTTGGGGGCGGGGCTATGGCACATTTTTGACAATATCTTATTTCAAATTTAATTTGGAATCGATGGGTATTAATGAAAACATTTTTTGAGTATAAGGGGCGGAGCTATGAACAGTTTTTAGGCAGGATCGAAAATTTCAACGCAGCTATTCAGAGTTGGCATGTAGCTCCACCCCCTTACATCCGAAAAATATTTGGCTGATGCCAATCGATTTCGAATTGAATTTGGGATGGGTAAGTATTAAAATAATCATTATCTACTGCATTTCGATAAACCGACATTTTTACAATGAAAATCACGGATAATGAAAAGCCCTTCCCAAGTAAGATATCCGGTCTTCTTTGAAAACAAACACCTAGCTCCGCCCCTGACTTGTAAAACTATTTTGCCAGAGCCACTCAATTTTGAATTGCATTTGGCATGGGATTGTCTCCAGAAAAGTATTTTTTTATGTATAAGAAAGACTCATTATACTGCAATTTCTACGTGGTCAGAAATAGAACCCAAAACGAGTGGTTACTGAGGTGTCTTGATTTGGATCGTGTTTGTAATTCTCGTTTTGCTGTTTTTTTGTCTTTTGGCAGCATGTCCCTTGAGTCCGTGGCTGATTGTCCTGCTGACGCCTGCCCTGCGAAATCATATCCAGCGACAGTTTAATCGGATAGGATTTTAAATTGGTGGTTTCGAGAAAGTGGCTGTATCTACCCATAATGGTTCGCTGCAATCGCGGTGCACGCCCATCTTCAAAGCAACCTGAACAATCCCACAATTTGTTTTGTGCAAATCGGAATATATGTTTACTAATTAGGTTTAGTAACTAGTACATTTTTTTTATTTAATTCTAAGAGAATTATATATTTACTTCGGTACTTCGCATTTTCTTTATCTTCGTTTTTTCTTGCTTCTCAATTTATTCATTTACATAACTATTTCCGACGGAAGCAAACAGAACAACCAAGCGACTACTGGCGAGTTTTGGCACAAGCCTTTTAAAATGTCAGGCTAGTTGTGAAACTTGTGGAATAGTGGAATAAACTCCATAGGCTACATGGTAAAGGCCCATGGCCGCCCACACTGTCTTAGACTGTCTTTGTCCATATTTACAGCAGTGGAATAATGGAATAAACTCCATAGGCCACATGGTTAAGGCCCATGGCTGTCCCTACAGCAGTGGAATAATGGAATAAACTCCATGGGCCACATGCTTAAGGCCCATGGCCACCCACACACTGTCCCTACAGCAGTGGAATAATGGAATAATCCCCATAGGCTTCATAGTTAAGGCCCACATGAACATTCACCCTCCCGCTACAACAGTGGAATAATGGGATAATCCTTGTAATACCTCGGCACTAACTTGGAGAATTTTTCAACGGTCGAATTCAGAATCTTTCTAAAATGTTTTTTTTTCATTCAGACTTGATTTAGTAATGAATATAAAAATGTATTTCTCCGGTCAAGCTGAAAAACCTTTTTGTCGCTGAATTTCAAAGTTGGCACTTGTTTTCATAGACTTGCTGCTGTGCATTTTCAAATGATTATTTGATTGAAATTATGTGCAGAATGTTCGTTCGATTTTTGATTGAATGGCGCATATTTACATCATAGTGGTTTGGTTGGTCATTGATTGCTTGATTACGTTGTTCAGCATCGACATTCGGTTAATTGTCACTACAACCAAAAACTTAGTCAATCAACAGTCAACCAAATTAACAGCATATGGCTTTCAGTCAAGCAATCAGTTGACGGCAATTGTGTCAGTAGACTTACTGCTGTGTGTCATCAATTGATTGCTTGATTGAAAGCCATGTGCTGTTCATCTTGCTGTTTGCTGATTGACTAACTTGTTGGTTGTAGTGTTAATCATCAATCAACTGAATGAAGATGCTAAAGAACGTAATCAAGCAATCAATGACCAGCCAAACCATTATAACAAAATATACGCCAATCAATCAACAATCAAACGAACAGTCTGCACAATTTCAATCAAACAATCAATTGACAGTACACTGCAGCAAGTCTACTGAGGCAATTGCCGACTTTGAAAATTCACCGACAAAACGTTTTTTAGTTTGACTAGCGAAATAAATTTTTATATTCATTACTAAATTTTGTCGAAATTAGAAAAATACTTTGAAACGGTTATTTTGAATTCGGCAGTTGAAAACGTTCCCAAGTAAGTGTGAGTTATGCCAGACTGGAATACTGAAACAATAGAATGTCATGTATGCAATAACGGTTCTGCGATGCAGTATTTTTGTAACGATCAACAAACCTACAGCAGTATACTGCTAGGCTTGATAAATGGATGGCCACATAAAAAAGAGCAAACTTGTCTTTTACTCAAAACAAAAGAAACCAAACACGTATAAAACGAAGTCGAGAAGCACACTACAGTACAGTAAAAAAAAGTTTAGTCGTAGCATGATATTGCTAGACTTCTTCGTCATCATCAGAGCTTGACTCACTACTGCCGTCTCTAGAGATGTAAGCGTTGCGGTGGGTAGCCAAGCAGTCCAAATAAAAAAGATGTCGCTTTAATGGAATCCGGTTCAGCACTGACCTGAACCGTCCAAAGAAGGCGTTCGTTTGCTCACCTGACTGTGTGTTCCGTTTCTTGAGGTCGGGATACAGCCGCTTGATGTGGTCCGGATTGTAAGTTATCTGGCATTCTTTTCGCTTGTGGTTTCGTAGGTGGAAGACATCCAACACTTTCAGAGGCTTCCTCCAAAGTTGGTCGTATGGCGCAGGTAAAAGCAGGGGTGCTTGGGCTGCCTTAGTTCGCTCAAGGTTGCACATGTTGTCGAAGACGATGACCTGCTTGTGTCATTCTTGGGGCGGAATGTTGTCCTGCTTGACCCGGTGATATAAGGTAGTGATGGCCGAGAGCAGCACTTGTGTAGGAGACTCAGACCTAAATAAAAAGATAACAAACTATTTCGTCAATGTGAAATATGCTACCCTTACTACCTTGATCTAAAATTATAATTTACTTGAAAAGGGGAACGATAGAACTTATTTGTCCACAAGGTTGCACGTTAAGGAGGATTCCACGTGATCAAAATGACTTCAGCGGTAGTGCAAGTCGGATTTGGGCAGCCTCCATAGCCTTAGGTGATTGCTCAACGTCAGTTCTGACCTTCTTTTGGCGATCACCAAGGTCCTTGGAACAGCGAGACTCCAATATTTCGTTGAAATTCATTTCTTCCGTTGCTGACTTGTCGACTGCTGCGAGAAATTCCTTCAGATCTAACCGGCACTAATTTGTTTTATTATTATTTTACTTTACTGGTTGCTGCATCATGTTTCATCAAATTCTCTTACGAGAAAAGTCAATTGCGGATTAGCCGTTGAGTCGACCGCGCCGTTGCCCCCCCCCCTCCCTCCAACCCAGCGTCGAAAGTGACCTTGATTTTCCATCAGCGTTTTATTTCAACGTAAACAATTTATTAACCGTCCCTTAACTTAGTCAGTCTCGGGTTCTTTCTGCCAAGTACGTGAAAGAACTACTTTCCAGAAAGCGTGGCACTCCATCCCATCTCTTTCGCAAGTGAATTTTTTAGGCCTAGTCTTTCTTTTTTTAACAAACCAGTCATAACTGTCGGCCAATTCTTTCTAATTTATTGAAAAACAGGATGTTTCATCAATATCGGTAAGACGCAACAAGTAATCAAAAGTACAAATAATCCATAATTGAGTGAGATATTTCAAACAAAAACATTATCACTGTCTGTCTGTCTAGCTCTCTGGCTTTCGAGTTGTCTGTCGGTTTGCCGGTATGTCTATTTGTTCAGCCTAGTTCATTACATCATAGATATATTATTCTGCCTCGCAAATCTGCAAAGGTATTGATATTTTAATGTGTAATCGTAAAAATGGCTGGATAAACTAACACGTTCAGAAAGGAAAAAAATCATTGACGCGTTGTGCATTCCTGGTGACAACTCAGGTGTTACACGAAATGCAGCGTCCGGCCTAATTGCCTGCTAATGACTTGGAACAAATAACCAACCCCCAATTAGTTATTCACCTTGTCCCGAATAACGATAAGATATATTAAAACTCGTTTCAGGTTTCTGTTTTGAGGTTTCGGCAATCGGTAACCTAAACATTTGTTGGGTGGTACCAACAAGTACCTAACATTTACTCATAGTATAGTCTATCTACCTAGTTAACCCATTCCTATCTACCCTCACATTCTATAATGTACTTACTCATCTATTATTACGTACATAGATCCGCCATGTCGGCAAGAACTAGTACGTTAGATCAGGAACTATTCTTTATTCCTGACGATATAAGCGTGTGTTCTACAGTAATCTGAAGAGTTCCTTCCTTTCTCCTCTACTAGTAAAGTCTTCCTACAATTCTTCTCCTGTTATTCAATCTAATAACTTGCATGTTCAGGTTCTTCCGTCCTAGTAGGGACGGAGGCCTAACACATTCATGAAAGGAAATTGAGGCCACTACCTGAACAGGTGCAGCACAGTGCGGAGCATTGACACTGTAATCCATCCAGTATGTGAAACTTGTGACACATGTACTCTTTGCATCTGGGAGTTTCTGTATGACGATAGCTGGACTGCATTCTGAGTCGCTCGAGGAACGGGAGAACTTCGTCGAAACGGTTGTAGGACGAAAATATGAATCTGACCAAATCTGAATCGTCGTTGGAGCGGAGTTGGTCCTCCACTTGGTGGCGGTAAAACGCAGTGGAAATCCATTTTCGGTCAAATTTTCTTGCAAATTGTACATCGAACTTTTGTTGGTATACTAGTGCTCTCTTGCCAATTACTGTACTGATGTTACTTTGTGAGTTGCCGCTTTGAGTTTTGGCAAGCCGTGCGGAACAGACCGACGTTTTCAATATTATAAATTTCATCCCCGCATCGCTTTAACTACTATTGAAGTAAATACTATATTAAGATCAATAACTCAAATACCGACAAAATGTATTACGCTGTGGCTGAATTGTAAATTGCTATCTCAAGACACGGGTGAACTTTGCTTTGAAAAGAATGCGAGTCAGATGTTCCACACTTTTTACCAAGACCCAGATGACGCTCCACAAAGCAACTACATCGGCGTTGCATTTTCCTGTTTTTAAGCCAACTTCGTCTCAGCAGGAGAGACTTGACGAGCGATGACACAAAGCTTATATAAAACCCAGTGGTTAGTTATGACACCTTATAGGCATTGTATGTACTGTTACTGTACTTTACTGTCACTGTATAGGAACAGCACTGTATATGTATAGTATTGTCAGGTCATGGGGTACCGGGGGCTATGCTGGAGTTGGAATTATGGAGTTACTGTATAGGAACAGTGCTGTCAGGTCGTGGGGTACTGGGGGCCCTACTATTTTTTTCCGAGCTGGTTGAAAGTGTCCCGCGGGTGAGGCCCCAAAATGGAAGATACCCCAGATACGGAATGTCTGAAAGAAATGAAAAACCATCTAAGAACATGAGTTGAGTGACTTATTTTTTCGTTAGATCAGCCTCATGACTTTCTTACCCCAAGGTTCTGGGGGAACGTTTCTGTTCTTCCTGTCCCGATGGAAGCCCAAATAGCAGAAGCAGCAAAACAGAAGGAAAAGTAGCGGACGCAGGGCCATCGCGAAGACATCCATGCTGGCTGCTGATGGGAAATGTTGAAAGACTCCCCGAGAAAAAAGGTTGCGGGAAATATGTTGTACGCAATGTGGTTATTTATTTCCTGAGTCATTTTAAGTAAGGTTCCAGGTTCGTATGGGGCCCTTGAATTGGCTGCACTATTCGATCAACATATCGGCGGTTTCTGATATGATGCGTGTCAGCCAAAATTTTAAGGGCATGATAGTTATTCTGCGACCGGTCAACCGGCAGGAATATCACTAGGGCTGTCGTGATCTAGCGTGTTGATCTAGGAACTTGTAGTGGCTCAAGCTCCCAGCGCTTCCATGAAGTTCGGCATAATGACCCATCAGAAAACCATTGCACGGTGTTCATGGGTCGATGCATTATTCGTGTCGGACCGAGCGCACTGAAGGCTTCATCATGCCTGTGTTATAATTAACTAATACGCATCTCTGTGACATTGTTAATATCCGACGTATCTTTTCGTATGGCGCCTGCACTCGATGAAAACAGAGAAAAATATTTTCCTCCAAAATGATATCACTGATATGTAGAGTTCTTATCGTTCATGACCGTCTGAATTAGAGTACAATTGAATCGAAGAAGATTGCGCACATTTATTTGCAGTTGCTTGTGACATGATAATTTGCAGCCAAGATAATTTCGTCCTCTCTGTTTACTATGACATTGTAGCAAGTGCGCTGCGCTTGTAATGAATTGTGCAAACGACTTTTCGGTCTTCCATATTGCTTCTTACACTGCAAACATTTAAATTGCGAGGAGTAACCTCTTTCGGTCGAACTTCATTGGGGGCTGTGTACGGAAACTAATAATCTATTTGCTTCCTCTACCATCCTTGCCTGCCTCTAATACCTCTTAACTCTTGATCTGGGGTGCTACATGGATAAAAGTGGATCCAGTTTATCCATGGATGAAATCATGGATGAAATCGGGGAGAGGAAATACGATATCGTTTTCACAGACAGCGATGGTTTGAAAAATGCCTGTCGTCCTAGCGCTGAATATCCGGATTGCAGATATGGCAGATGGCGCAATGTTTACAAAGTGAACGCGTTTTACTGGGCTCCTGATCTTGTTCCCCGTGAATTCCGTGCCAGAACATATGCGTTAAAAATTCTCGACAAGGGCAAACCAAACAATGCCAGAACTGAAGAATTAAAAAATCTCTTACAAATCACACATAAGCACGTTATTCGGTACTTTGCTGTTGGTATCAAGACGGACGACAATTATTGTGTACTCATGAAATTCTGCAGCGGGATGACGCTTACCGAATTCATCAAAAGCAACAAAATGTTATGCTCAACTAATGTCCTTGTCGACTACACGTTTCAACTAGCTTCCGGTCTTCGTTACCTTCATGAAAACATGAAGTTTATTCACGGATACATAGTACCAACAAACATACTGATGAACGACTCCACGGAAAAAAAAACTAAAAATTACTAATCTCGAAAGCGCATTCCAGCGCAAGTGTGCGAGATCGTCAGAGAAGCAGATTGAAAATTTTGGTTATTCAACATTTACTTTTGACAACTATTTCTTTCGTGTCACCCGAAATGTAGCCGTGGCTGCCTTACGGTAACGAAAGAGATCGACGACCTCTAAGCTCTTCAACCGACATATGGAGCCTGGGGTGTGTGGTCTTGGACATGTATCTAGTGCGAGAGGGACAGCCGGGACTGCGTCTCAACATAAATTATTCTGACTATGACACTATTCGGGGGCACGTATGTGAAGGATTTCCTCTAATACCCCAAATTCCAAAAGATATGCCAGATGAGCTGAAGGTTCTGGCCGGTCATTGTCTAAAAGTCAATCCAGATGACCGTCCAACCGCGACGACCTTGCTGAATTACGCTGACGGCGCGTCCTTGATGCTGAAGGCATTTGATCTGCGACAAATAACGGCAACGGCCATGGTTCATGATGGGGATAGAAGATCTGGTACATTCATGTACAAATTTAAGGACTGCTTTAGCGACCTGAAATTTGGGTTTCGTATTATCCCCGCTGGCTACGTTCACCGTTTTACGGCGCATGGGTCTCTTGGATATATTAGCACGGTGGACGCATTTTACTTGTATGATGGCAACCCCATCGCGGAGAATGCCGGAAACCAGGCGTGTAGACTTCTTTTTGAATTTGTACGTGACGCCAGGTCGAACGAACTGAAATCCCTCTTACAACTCAAACATCCAAACATTCTTCAATATATTGTTATCGGTTACGCAATTAATCGCTGGATTCAAAACAGAAACCATTATTGTCTACTCATGGAGTGGTGCAGCGGGATCACCTTGAGAGACTTTATTGAGAGCAACCCTACACACTGTTCTACCGAACGCGTTGTCAAATATACGACTCAGGTGGCTTTCGGTCTTCATTATCTGCATGAAGGAAATGATACAGCTAAGTTTGTTCATGGAGACATAACATCTTCAAACATCATGATGAAGGAGTCCACGGGCGAAAACCTTAGGATTATTGACATCGAAGGAGCATTCCAGCAGCCTCGTGGCCTGAGGCCGTCAAAAAAGGAATTCAACATGCAGAAGAGAATCAACATGGGGAAGGGATCATTTTATTTCATGTCACCAGAGATGGCGGAGTGGATTACTTACGGTAAAAATGTAACTCGACTTACTCCAGACTCTCCAACTGACATATATAGTTTAGGGTGTGTTATCATGGACATGTATTTCGCGAGTCAAGAGCAAGCTTTGTGGCCAGATCACGATTATGACAGTTTTCGTTCCGCTTTGCAAAGTGAACATCCGTTAACACCTCGTGTGCCCGAAAATTTGCCCAATGAACTCAAAGTTCTGGCCCGCCAGTGTCTACAGGTTAACCCAAGCGATCGTCCAACCGCAGCGACCTTACTGAACTACGTTGCCGGTGTGTACTTCAAATGTGCCGAAGATGGGATTCATTATTATTTACCCGCTTCAAAAGAAACCGCTTGGTAATATTGGCGCATTCGGAGTTGTGCATCGAGTTGATGCCTTTTCGGTCGGGGTAGACCTCGTTAAGCAGAGCAAACGATACTTGGCGTTGAAAACCTTCTTTCAAAAATTGGCAAGACGAAATTGAGAAAGTAGAATCAACACTCCTAAAACTAGATCATCCCAATATTGTCAAGTACCTCGCAACCGGATTTTTCGAGCATGATTGTCAGTTCATGCTCATTATGGAATGGTGCAGTGGTGGTACCTTAAAGCAGGCCGCCGCCGCGGAAACGGCACTGCCGGTTGAAAAGCAGAAAAACTACGTGAACCAGCTGATCTGCGGCATACATTATCTTCACATGGAAGTTAACCCGCCCATCGTCCACAAAGATTTGAAAGGCATGAACGTCGTTTTTTCGGATGAGAATAAAACTGTGCTAAAAATATGTGACATAGACAGCTGTAGTGTCAGCCGAAGAGTCGAGCAGCAGTCAGTCATTTCTCGGGTGCGTTTCACTCCGGGATTCGTATCGCCAGAATTGTTGAAGTGGGCGACTATGTTTCGTGTCACGGGTGACTACCCTGTCGGCCGGGCCACGGATATTTGGAGTTTAGGAGCGGTCATTCTCGAAATGTACTGTAGAGGAAGCCTGCCCGATATCCCGTCATTCCAGCATGGTGATATACTAAGAACCACAGCCATCGCCGACGCGAATGTGAACATTCCGCCTATTGAGCAAGAATTGTTGGCTCTTGCAGCGAAGTGTTTGGTGAACGAGCCGGGGGACCGACCAAGCATCGAACAATTGCGGGACAACTTCTTGAAGGGGTAAGACGTGACATTTTTGTGAAATATGGGCTGAGCAGATAAGTGTTTGCTGTTCAACAAGATCAATTTTTAACGTCTGACCTATTAGTTAGTACTATATTTTAATATATTAATAAATATTAGACGTGTGATGCTGGTGTCTCATTTCTGAACACCCATTTTTCAGTCCAATAATCCAGCTATTTCTCAATTCAAGTCCAATGAGACATCCATCCATGGACTTTTCCTTCATTAACAGAAAATTTCCTGAATATTTTTTCCTCTCAATTTCAATTTATAATCAACTGGTATCAGTTAGATAGGTGTTGGAAAGCAGAGGGCGGAGCTGAATGTACGTATGCATCTGCAAGCATAGGTTGTTGTATAGAATATAGTCCCGCAGTCCGAGCTCCGAAAAATATTTGATTGGTGCCAATCGGTTCTAAAGTGAATTTGGGATGGGTTTGGGACCGAAAAATAATACAATAATTAATTAATCAATAATAATACTAATAATATAATAAATAATTACTTAATTTATAATTACTTAATATTAATGCTTGGTTGCCAGTAACAAGACCCAAAATGGGGTCGCCAGACATGGAATACCATCCTGGTTACATGCACTTCTAGTTCGGTGGCATGAGACTTTTCATATATAGATACGTTGATGGAAAAGGGCGGCGGCAAAAATATTAGAACAATTTAGAAATTAGCCTGGAGAATTATTAACAATTAATGTTTGTTTTTGTCACCTTCAGTTCTTTTATCGATCTAGTTTCTATTAAATACGTTTTCTCATAATACATTTTTTCCTTCAGATTTTCACCTCTACCTTCATCGGCGCGCAGTACACCCAGTCTGGATGCGGATTAGATTCCGTCGTGGAGTTTACTCCGTCGCGCTTACCCCTCTAAATTTGTCGGCCATTTTTTCATAATATGATCATACCCCTATTTGGTGACCTACCAATTTTTGCTATTTTTTCGTTTGTGATCTTAATTACAACATTTTTTTGTTTCGAGACATAAATAAACCTGGGCAGTATTGAAGTTTCAGTTTCAGCGACTGTTAGATATCAATCATTTCATAATAAGTTTTGAACTACTCGGCGGTCTAAACAACCGTGTTTCGTCGCATTAATTAAATTTGGTCGACTCAAGTCAGTTACTTTATAAATTTGTAGTTCCTAATTATATTTAATGTTGAATTTTATTATTATGTTACTATTATTCTTATATTATTATGTTATATATTCAATATTATTATATTATACTATTATTATTATTATATGTTATATATTATTATTATAATAAGATTGTTATATTATATTACCATTATTATACTATAATATTACTCTTATATGATTATTATTTATATTACTAGTTTTAGTTCATTCTAAATTTTTTGAAATAATAACCTGAAAGTAAGAGCGAGTTAATAAAAAAGGACCGTTGGTTCATTAATATTAACCTTTGAGTTTCGAATGAGCACAGAAACATGTATTTAGGTTTGCCTCCCCCCGACTCACACTCCAACGTTAAATTCAAACTTCATACAAGTAAGTAATGAGATGAAATCAAATCTTTATATTTTAGCGAATGTGCGGTTTTAATACATATATCGGAAACTATTTTCGCACAGAAACATTTTTTATTCGTAGCTTCTTACATCATCACAGAAATATTTGCGGGTGTCCAGTTCCGTATTGTTTGTGGTAAGTTCTTGGACAGATTTTCCAATGGAATTGGGACCGTAATGGCTTAACTCGGTTAGCGCAAAATTTTTGCCCCGTGTGTAGTATTTACAATGCTGTAAATATTAAATGTGCTTTCCCAAACTCATCCTGGCAATTTTCCATAAATTGCATTTTTCCTCCTTAGGGAGTTGTATAGCTAAATTGCACATTTAAATGCTCTGTGAGGAGCTTGAATGTTGACTTAAAATAGCACATTTGAATTGCTCATAACCGCCCGTGGTTGATTGATCGATCAACCACAACACTGCACACTTTATTTTTCTCATTGCCGCCCGTGGTTGATTGATTGATCATCCACAAAACTGCACACTTGAATTCCTCATTACCGCCTGTGGTTGATTGATTGATCAGCTAGAATCATGTCGGACGGAAACTTCCTCGACAATCGCTTTTCCATCGCTCTCTCCAAGCAGTTCTCCGATCTCTACGCCAAAGCCTGCGCGACAAAATGCATCATCTGCATTTCCATCAAGTCATCTCTCCACGTGCTGAGCCGCGGCAAGCATCGCACGCTCATTCCCAAGGCGGAATTAGGACTGCACATTTTTCAGCCGTCCCCGCTGCAGAGCCTCAAGGAGGGGCTCTACGATTGCGTCCAGAACGGGTATTCGGTGAAGATTGAACGGCCGACCGGTGGAAAAAACGGAATCATCCGGGGATATTCGGGATTTGCCAGGAGTTACTCCGCGCAAATTCATTCGGAAGTAGGTTGGAATGTTGCTGCGATTTTGTGTGGAATTCGGGCGTTGATTGATCAATAAGTTCAATTAGCCCCTACAGGATTGATAGATCGATTGATTGATTAACATAGTCGGATGGGATTTAATTTTTACCCATTTTTTTTCTGAATTGTTTGACTGATCTATTGTTTCTGGTGTTGGATTGCTTGATTCTCCCCGACATTTGGTTGATGATTTCTGTTTAAGAGTACGATTTCTGGTGTTGGACTACTTGATTGTTCTCGACATTTGCTTGATTTTTCTTTATAGGGTACGATTTTATTTTATATTATAAAGTCGATTCTACCTAAAGAAAAGTGAAAGGAAGTCAAATAAATTAAAATAGAATGAAAAGGGACGTGGTTTTTTTTATTTTGCTGCGGTGATCAAAGGATATTTAATTTAATTAAGCATTAGGTACGATATATGCTCAATTTTCAGTTATCACAAGATGCTATTTCAAAATTGTTTAATAAAATAAATTACAAATAACGCTTTGCATTATCATTTATGTATTTTTATCTCTGTTTTAGGTTTATTGGACGAGATTCAAAAACTGAAAAATGACACATCCCAGCAGGAACCGGCGGTCAGCGACAAGTAGGAGATCCAAAAACAGCCTAATCCCTCTGACGGTTGACCACGATCTCGTTCCTCTTCCGGTACACATCAACAGAAGAAGGCCAACCACTCATCTCAGGCCAGTCCAGAGTATACTAAGTCCCGATCTGGCTCGGACTCTTATAAAGACTACTCCGATGAGCAGCTACAGGCCGTGCTCCGGGTCAAGAAATGCACCACATTCTATCAGGTCCTCTTCATGGAGAAGGATTCCGTCTCGGAGGTGGTCTTGAAGAATTAGTACCGGAAGTTGGCGCTGGTGCTGCTTCCCGATAAAAAAAAGGCTCCTGGTATGACAGTTATTTGTCTGCCTATCTGTCTGTTTACGTGTCTGTCTGTCTGTCTGTCTGTCTGTCTGTCTGTCTGTCTGTCTGTCTGTCTGTCTGTCTGTCTGTCTGTCTGTTTCTAACCGAATTAGTGTTTAGGTTCGGGGGAGGCCTTTAAGATTGTGGGCAAAGCGTACGCCATCCTCTCGAATCTCCAAAAGAAGTCCGACTATGACGCGGGCGGTGAAAACTACGAGACGGTCCAACACAACCCGCATTTCGCTCGCCAACAAGGCAGGAGAAGATACTACCGCAGCGGCAACTTTATGTTCTTCGAAGACGACGCCTCGGCCGACGACATTTTCAACATGTTCTTCGGGCAGGGATTTAATCGATTCGCGGAACATGACGAGGACGACGGCCACCGAGTTTTTCTCGCTTCACTTTTCTTTTCAGCTCGGCATTCCAGCGGTTTCACCCTCTTTCTCCATCTCTCACCCCTCCTCCTCTTTCTCGGCCTGAGCCTTCTCCCATCCCTCACCTACACCGAACCGGTCTACATCCTCCAGCAGTCCCTCAAGTATCCCCACCAGTACCTGACTCGTAACCTGGACGTACGCTTCTACCTGAAAGACGACATCCACACCAAACTCACCAACAAGGAGATGCTGACCATCGAGACCAGCGTGGAGGAGCTTTACCTCAACAACCTCAAGGTGTCGTGTGTGCGTGAACGCGCCTACAAGGAGAACGTTATGTGGCGTGGCCGGCTTTGTGGAGATCATAAACTCGTTCAAAAAAGGCCGGGAACTGGAGACATGGTCGTGTGATACGCTCTCGCGGGCTTATAACAAATTAGCTTCAGTGTGGTTTTTTGGTTTATAACAATCATGTTTGGATATAGACAGGTAATTGTGGGGGAAAAACTACGCCGATCGAGATGGAAAATCTCCGTTCTTATCAAAGTGAGAAAATGACAAAATGATATTACTTATTAAGGAGTGGTCGTACAACAGACAGATGATCCTAGACTGATATGTGCGAGTGGTGATCGTATTTCTCCCGCCTCGCGATATCGTCAAGTGTATAGGCCACCTGCTGAGGAATTCGGGAGAGGGCGTTCCCTAGGGCAGGCATATTGATTATGTGAAGGGTCATGAGAAAGATAAGCCCACAACGCCTGGAAGGTGATATATATGAGTTATCCAGAACCTGTGTCTATGCGTGCATGAAGTCAGTGTGCATCCTCATTTACCGTACCATGCATTTTTGCGTGTTTTTGCTTTCCGAAGGTCTAATGGGAGTAGTTTCCATTGAGTAAGAACCCCGATGAATTGTGTGTTGGAATGATTAATATTTCAGCTGTGGATGCCCCTAAACGGACCATACCATATACGCATTCAAACGTCCGGAAAAGTACTAGAATCGTGTGCGGAACGTTGTCCCAAAAATCTGTGATTGAATTATACCATATATATCGCCACTATGGGACCAACAGTACTTCAGATCGCTGTCGAGCAAGTGAGTACTGTACTTCTTATATGAGAACACTTTACGGTACGTGCAATAAAGGGTAGGAGAGATATCGTGATAATCTGATCGGCTGGAGAAATGTCTCTTCTCACTGACATTTATGATTTAAATTAACCATTAACCAATTAGAGAATTTTAGATTAATTTTAAATTTAATTCGAATTCATTTTGCATTTAAGGATTCTAATTCTGATTTAAAATCAAATTTTGCTCAATTAAAGTTCATTTTTGATTAAGCTTGCATTAAAAGTTTGATTTAAGCAATATTAATTTTGAGGTTAGCAAAACAAATCGATTCATTCTGAGAGCCAACAGAGATTTTAGCCCGATAAGATTATCAGGCTAAGTTCCGAGGTTTGTATCAAATTTTCATATTCAATATGCAATTAGTGCTTTTTTTGCTCCTACAAAGGACGCTGATCAGGATACATTTCCGAGGGATGTAATGGGCTTAATCTGTCGACGTCTGCGTTTTGAGTAAGCGAAAAAAACCATGCTCAGGCAACGGCGGAACCGTTGGTCCTGGTTGTACGGTAATACTGTCATTAACTAATTTTCCATACACTTTCAGGTGTAATCTGACTATTGTTCAGTATAACTGGGATGCTGGACTGGGCTTTTACGGCTTGTTTGATACAGTTTTTAATGTAAACACTTCGTTTTCGGTTGGTCTTGGTAATTTAATTATGCTTAAGGATAGGACGGACATTGCTCACCTCGTAGATTCAATAATTGGAAAATACGATAACGTCATTGTGGTTGACCAAAACGATTTAGTAGCAGTCAGTGACGGCGCATTTTTTGCTCATCTTTTTCGGCAAGTAGCCAGCGTGGAGACGTGGGCTGGTTTGATTGTCATTTTTGCCATTTATGTCGTACTCATTACCGCCGCCGCACTGCTAGCACTTGATGTCAAACTGACTGTCCGGGAAATCATTTTCCGACTGTGGGAGACGGCTTTCGGCTTATTTGCCAAAACGATTGGACAAGGTTGCAGTTGTTATTTTAAAGCTTTCTATACAACCTCTGCCCGAAAATGTCTTGAGATATACAGGGAGGCACGGACGCAAGCAGGCAGACATGCAGGCAGACATTCAAACACGCAGACATGAAGGCAAACAGACAGACAGACAGACAGACAGACAGACAGACAGACAGACAGACAGACAGACAGAACCTACGTTGTCATTCTCTAATATGTTTCCGTTTCCAGATGGCATAAGTTCCCGCCACATCCGCAGAAATTCAGTATTTTCGCTTTACTCCGTGTGGTTTATCTGGTCAACATATATAATAATCGTGATTGGTTCACTTCTCCCGTTGTTCCTGACCGTCACTACTGCCGTAGCGCCATTTACCGATATGGAGTCATTCCTGCAATCTGACTACACCCTGTTGGGATCGAGTATGGAATTCAACATACTCAATGTAAGCTAAGTCGTAATGATCGTTAAATTACTTGTTAATTCTCTGAGCTCGTGTCCACTCAAGCATTATATCTATGATAACTATCTCACCATTGTAGTTTTCGGAAGATCAAACTTGAAAAGACACTGGAACACTTCATTTTTCTCGGTTTTCAACGAAGGAAATTTTGATTTTTTGAGGAACTTGAAATCTTCCGAACATTGTCCGGTTTAGGTGGCGGATCTGTTGGAGGTTCATGAGAAGGACCGACTTTTGCCAACTTTTTTTCAGAGCTGTCCCCCTTTTGATCCTGGACAAATAATCGGATGAAGCCAAACGATTCGGAATTGAATTTTAGGCGGTGCAGTGTCAGAACAATCTTCTTTTAAAAATCGACTTTTTCTCATTTAAAAACTGAGGAACATGAAATATTCCAGTGTTTTCCCAAATTTGAAATTTTGCAAAAATTTCTTGGAAGCACAATGACGAGATGCACATTGAAAATGCTTATAAATACGGGATTATCCATAAGATTTATATTGAAAAAATTCTGAGTTTCCTGTCTGAAAATTATCCCTGATAAGAATGCTCTAATATTAGGACACGGCTGACCCAATCGCCCACCGCTTGGCTCGACATATGACTGTTCTCCCGTTGTCTCAAATGTGGTCCAACACTTCCATTCTCACGCGCTATAAAGCGCAACACGGTGTCCCAGTAGCGCTGATGAGTCAACAAGGCTTCGAAACTCACGGCCAGCTGAAAGTCGTCGATTGTCCTATGACAATCCTCGCTGTTTCCAATATCCAGAACACCAAATCGTCCAATATTTTCGCCAAGAAAGATTCCCCTTACCGTGGCCTTTTTGACAGGGAGTAAGTTCTAGTGGTCAAATCCACAGAGATTAGAAAGAGAATGCGGTCGGCACGGTTTGCTATTGATCAACGAAATGTATAGAACAAGTTTTGATGAACGAGTTGGAACAAGTTGATCAGCCGGAGGTGTCAAGAGAGATCGATCAGTTTTGAAATTTTTTTGATCGCATTTAACTGGGCTATTGCGCAGCCGAGCTGTCAACAGTCAAAAAATTCAAACAAGTCAATCACAACTCTTGGTTTTGACGAGCAAGGCTTAATAATTCACTTGATTGCTGATGATTTATCAGTCGACCCTAATATTGAGCAATTTCGTTCTTGCCGCAGAAGGCATGAGCTATTCTAAAACAAGAATAAGTCCAATGAGTTCGCATGTATTTAAAATTAATTTGAAGCTCGTCCGACAGTTTGTGCCTGCCAAATATGGCCAAACTTCCACGTCGCACTTTTAACCACGCCCATTATTCTCATATCCTAAATGAAGAAAAGATAACTATGTGTTGCTACATAATTGTTTTTGCTATCATAAACGCATTCTGCGAATTCGTCAAGGACAGCCCAGAGATTGTATAAAAAACAATTCTCGCGTCAAAGTGGCCTAAGAGTAACTTTTCGCTTACAGAAAGCGACGTAGCTTCTCCCCTACACCAGTTGAGGTTTGATAGGGGCAGCCATCTTGTTCCATATGCTAAGAGGGATAGTTTGCTTGATCCATCATTTGCAGAAAAACTTTCTGGAGACTCGGAAGGCACGATTTCAAAGATAACTTAATGTTGTTCACTTAATCAAGCATTCGTATGAAGGCAGAATTGGCAATTTTGAGTCAGCGACCCCAAGATTGAGGGCCTCCTCTCTTTGACCTTGAACTCCTTTGATTACTGAAAGTGATACTGAATTTTTTTGGGTTGCCGTTGCCCTTAATAGAAATTACAAGAGTAAAATTAGTTTGAGCGACGACTGCTTGAAAACTTAATGTTTTTGCCGGAGTCTGTTTTTTTGAAGCCTTCTTTGACACCCCTTTTTACAGCAAACCTTGACGACCGTACTGTATTTAGTGGTGCCCTAAAGATAATACGTCTTTGCTTGTGAACATGTTGCAGATACCTGGTACTGTTGGAGCATGGATTCCTGCAGCACCTCCACACCATTTCATACATGCGACACAAAAAGTACCGCCGATACGAGATGGGACGCTGTATACCGAAACCGTTCAGCCTCACGGGGGTGGTCTCGCAGAATAAACCCATCGCCTGGATGAGCGTATCCTTTTTATATTGGTTCTTGCTTGGTTTATGTCTGGCTGCATTTTGCTGCTTATTACTAGAACGCCTGATCGATGGACACCGTTCATAGCATGCAAATATGCATGATGATTTTGTTTAGGTACCCTCTCGGTTCATCAAGGTGGCGACTCGAAGTTATCGGTCTCTATGTGTAGCGGATGATGTACACATTTTTTATCAGACTTTGCTATGCAAACGCGTGGACAACTCACTGGAGAAGTGAGAATAACGAATTCGGTTCGACAACTGCTTTTTAAACTTTTCAGGAAACTCTTTAGGATATGCAAATATTTTGAACAGATTCAGCTCTTCGACTGTGGATTTTCATCTCAACCGAAATGGTCGTGGTGCAATCTACCATATCTATTTGGAGTGGCTATTTTACACCTCCCCCGCCCTTTTTTGCGGCTCAACAGATCCCCGGCTATTTAACCCCTTTTTGTGTACATCATCAGGGGCTCAAATAGCGCTTCTGCTTTTTTATCCCTCCCATGCTGCCCGTCCGTCTGTTTGTCTTCTGTCCGTCCGTCCGTTGTCCATCCGGGCGGCGGTACGGAAGGACGGACAACGGACGGACAACGGAATCCTATCAGCTGATGAATTACACAACAAATTTCTCGAGACAGGCCAAAAAACGTTGACTGTGGCGTACACAATCGTACGCCATAGTAAACTGTATGCAATTTTCTGTTACAGATTAGTTCAGCTACAGTTCAGTTATCTGTACTAGTACTTATCGGTTCGTCCAATTCGGTTAGCCCAACTTAAATATTAGCTGCAAAAATAGCAACTTTGCAGATTTTTTCAAGTTGTCAGGGCACTCCAGAGTCAACTATTTGGTAATGACCTCTGAGGTTTAATATAATGCTAAAAGATCTCTTTATGCACATTGTACGGTCCCTCAGGGGAGCACTTTCCCTTATGTGTTTCATCGATGACCAAGTCAAATTCTTCATGCTGCTGCTATAGCTGTATTAACGTAAGGACGGGCAGATTTCCTGGTCATCTCACTGCGTTATTGCTCCCTTCCCAGTTCAGGGAAACTCTAGAAATGGTCTGATGCATTTCATTTAACTTTGCCACCAAATGTTCACATTTGGCATGCTTGTTTTTTGGTACACGCGTAGTATACTTGACTATCTAACGGTATGCTGATAGTGACTTATACTTCCCCAGCCGTCCCCATGTATATGCTATCATGCTTACATACTTTATGTTCATACTTGTACCTATGGCTGGTTGGTCACGATCTATCCCCTCTTCTTTTATACTTATACTTTATACTTATACTTATATGTTTATGCCTATACTTATGCCTATACTTATGCCGATACCTATACCTATACCTGTACCTATATACTTATACGTATAAACGAGAAAAGTATTCGTTTCAATGCCTGATCGTTTGGTCATCTCAAAACATTTGCGACTGACAAGAGGTATGCCTATGGCTAGCATAGGCATAAATGTAAGCAAAACATATAGGCTATAAGTATAATGGGAGTTGAAAAAAGTTGGGGCCATTCATCGGTTCAAGTGTCAAGAATACCGGGTAGAAACTTACCTTTTGGACTAACTGTTTTTTAATGATATCTTCACTTTGCGCCCGCCTGATGTTATCCGACCTCTTATTATTTAAAAATCCCTATTTAAGGCGAATATTTTGCGATTATCAGAATTTAAAAAAATATTCAGTGAGCCATGTCTTTCACATTCTTGTGAATCCCAAAGGTGGAGAAGAATTTCCCAGTTTTAGTTTGTTCAAACATTTTTTAAAAATTCAAAATTGAATGAATTACAAAAGTTACAGAAGAATATTATAGACCAGTAGAATACACATGCTAAAATGCAAAACCGATACAGTCGGTGAACAACCTGAGATTTGGCGATCATTTCAATTTTGGCAAGCCGCGAGACATTTTGAGACGTCTCCGACATCTTCCCTGTAGCCGCGGCACTGGGTTTCATTCAGAAAACCTTTAAGCCATCTACCGACGTTTTCCTAATTCTCGGTAACTTTGCTAACTTATTTACAAAACATTTTTGACAAAAATGCAGTTTAAGGGTTGCAGCTCTGTGTCCAAAAGTGCCACCGTTGCTTTTAAAATTTCGTCCCAAAGTTCCGCTCTGAAGCGCAACTAATTTTTATCTGCACCTAGCCATAAGAATAGGAATTTTGTTCAATAGAACTAATAACTCACTATGTTTTCTAAAAAATGGCCGTTTAGGTTTGTTGCTCGCTTCCGTAATTTGATCTAGCGATGCGATAACAATCTGCCCCCGGGCAATTTGCTACACAGAAAAACAATGGAGCGGGACATCGCGTTATTCTGGTGACTTTCTGAAAATTCGAATCAGCCTCTTCTCGGTGAAGAGCAACAAAAATCGGCAACGGCGCTTTAAAAACCTACTAAATTTGTGACATTTTGATCAAAGTAGAAAGTTTTAATTATTGCCCGTTGCGAGGCCAACTGCATGAGAATATATTCCAAAAAGTAAGTTTCTACCCGGTAAGTATAAGGTAAATGAGGAGAGGTGGAGCCAACTAGCCATATGCATAAGTAAAAGTGTAAAGCATAAGTATAACAGAAGTGGGGAGGTTGGTGCTAGGCATAGGTGTAAGTATAATGTATAAATACGGAGTGGTGGGAGATGGGGGCCAACTAGCAATAGACATACGTTTAAGTATAAAGTAAAAGTGTAATAGAAATAGGGAGAGGTTGGTACTAAGCATTCAATAAGTATAAAGTATAAGTGTAAGGGAAGTGGGGATAGTTGGGGGATAAGTGGTCACAGGTATAAATATAAGTATAACATATAAGTTTAAGGAATGTAGAGATAGGTAAGGGCTAACTAATCTTAGGTATAAGTATAAGTATAAAGTACAAGTGTAAGAAAAATGGGGATACGTAGGAGCTAACTGATCATATGCATAAGTATAAGTACAAGGTATAAGTTTAAGAAATGTAGGGGCTAACTAATAATACTTATAAGTATAAGTATTAGTACAAGTATAAGTAAATAGGTATAGGTAGAAGTATAGGTGTAGGCATAATCATATAAGTATAAATATAGGTATAGGTATAGGTATAGACATAAGTATATAAGTATAAGTATTCGTATATAGGTATAAGTATATAGATGTAGGTAAAGGAATAGACATAAAGATATAAGTATATGCACAGGTGTAAGTATATATTTAGGTATAAGTAAAGCTGATAGGCATGAACAATACAACATGAACTATACAACATAAACTATGGAGAAGTATATGAAAATAAATAGCAAGAATATTAAGTGTATTAAGCATACAAGTATAAGTATACCACAGGCGGCACGACTGAACTTGGAAAAGCTTTGTTCAGAACTCGCCAGTAGTCTCGGGAGTAACTCAGCTGCACGCCCGACGGTCTGAATTTAGCGGTTCCATGGCAGCTCCCCGGAAGACTCCGGCAATCAAGTTATCAATCAAACATTTTGACCCGATTGTTTATACAGATACACGCGCGAATGCAATAGAGGTGTATGTAGTACACCATACTGTCACAATCGAAAAAATGAATTCTGGGACATAAACCTATTAATTAAATCAGTATCAAATCCGTTGCCCGTAGGAGAAACCATTCAACCTTGTTGGTAAAGAGTTTCCACCTGAAAAATAAATAATTTTGTGAATCGTGGCATATTAGAGCAAACAATTTTAGGTCATCGATGGTTCACATACCCCGCCAAAGTTATGCCTAGTACCAGCACTACTGTAACCAATGATACAACAGCGGCTATCGTTTGACCTAGTGTTGCAAAGAAAACGTAAATCTATTAGAATGTCAGGATGTTCGAAAAGGTTTTGAAAACTGAAATATTGACCACCAAAAATGGATCATGTACTTTCATAAAAAAATGGACAACACAAGCGTAAAGGTCATTGTCGACCTTACTTGAGCTTCACACTAACCGGCTGCAGCGCATAAGTCCTCTAAGCCAGAATAACCACAAACGGGTACATCCGGCGGTGGTCTTCCTCCAACAGTCGGCCAGTCGATTGAATAGTCGTCGCTCCACATGATGGCATGTTTTGTCCATTTATATGATCCGACCGACTAGAAACAGAACATCTAAACTCATTTCAAACAGCAAATTTTTCTAGTTTTGAGTATTTCACTGCTCAATTTAGCGAGTATTCAATTAGGTATTCAAAATTCTGTGACTTTGCAATTTTGAGTGTTTTCAAATAGCGCCGGTTAGATATGGGGTTTGAAGATGGTACAGTACTTTTTGACAATCAACGCAGTAACTTGTTTAGCAATTAGAGAAGAAAAGGCTTCATAAAGTTTATCTAGGAATTCCACGTTAAATACGCTGGAACACACTTGACAGGGTTTACGACTAAGGTAAATGAAACACATTTTAGGTGGTAGACAAAAAGGTTCACTTTCACCAATTGCTACATCCACTCACTTTCATGGAACGCAGTGTCGTGTTGAACGCGAATATATCCAGGTCGATGTTCCGGATGCGATTCGAGTCGACGAAAGCTGGCTCGGTGGAAAGAGCAAAGCTCATGTTTGTTGTTGCTTTGGCAAATTTCAGGCCACTGCATGGGTTTTCTGTTGACCTGCTCTCTGCTGTGACTCGTGACGAATTCTCTGCGAAACGAGATGCGTACAACACTGTTGCGAGGAGCTCCACAATGTCGTATGCAGCCCTGACGGAAACATTATCCAGTGGCTAGATAAAAAAAACTAGTAAAATTATCTCATGTCCTAAACAAACGGATTGACTATCACTCTCTGCAATTGACCTTTGTATTTTTGGGGTAGGTACTGTGATAAGCTGCCTGAGCTAGCGTTTCAATTTCCTCGTTGAGCTGCATCACTTCCTGCCCGGTAGGATAATAGGTCAGAATGAGCAAGGATCGAAATACTGGAAACTCCTATATAAAAAGAAAAATCATTTTAACTTTTCCCGGAACGTGATGTATTCTCGTCAGACGTTATGTTCATGCCTCGCATTGCGTGCTGCAAGCGCTGAAATACATTAATGTGCAATGATAAAAGATAACTTACTTTGAATTCAATATTGTCTAAATTAGCGAGGCGTCCAGACAGTCCCTCACTTCTTCCCTCCAGCTGAACGTTGAGAAAAGCCTAGCCCCAATGATTGAAAGACCGTGGTTATCATTGCAGGAGGCCAACGTTCATGTTACAGTATCTGATGTCCAATGGAGGGAGGGGATCTTTGGGATGTTTTTTTCCATTGTGACAGCGATATGAATTAATTTTTGCAACGATACTCAGGCTGTAGGGGTAACAACTACACTAAAATCTAAACTTAGATTTCAGTCTTTCGTTCAGGATATGTCTTAGCTCACAAGTTTACGTAATAAGGTTTTAAAAGAACGAATCAAAAATTAACAATCGTTCTAAGATTGACAGCTACGGAACTTCATCAAGTACGTAACTTTAAATTAACGGCAGATTGGTTTGGCTAATTGCAGTTCTTGTTTGAATAAATATAATTAAAACAATCCAGGAGGTACTATAGCTCGATTGATACTTACGCAACTGCCATCTGACATGCCGACAAAAGGTGTTTCTTTCTAACAAAAACAATACAAACGAATAGTAATAGTTTCGTACTACAGGCGTAACGTGAGATCAAGACCAGACACGTACCAAAATACGAATAACACTCCTAACTGATGCCAAGATTATCAAAACTGTAAATAAAAAAACAACAATATTATGTCAGCTCTTCTTTGCTGACACCTAGGCAAGTTGTCAGCCCCCTACCCCCCCCCCACGAACCTCGGCTTTTTGTCTTCGCGAAAGATAGCCCATCTTGAATGGTCAACCTGTTGGCGGTGCTGATCTTACGCTGAGCTAAGGTGATGCGTTTCTCCGTTTTGATAATGTGCGACATTGTGACTAAAGAGCTTTCCAAGTGCGCATAGAAAACCCCAAATTTCGGTGTCACTTCGGTTAAGATTGTCGCATGATACCACCCAAAGTCCTGCAGGATCTCCAGTAGAACGTGGCTGTAACCCCAGACTGCGCCAAAAATGGCTATTTCGTTGGCAGGCAAACTCTGCGTTGGTGACGGTGGCACTTCGTCGCTCAGCGGCAGGCTGGAATGAAATCAAGCAGACGTATATATTATTCATATATTTTCGTGACCTTTGAAGCGACTATCACTTCACACAGTGAGTGTCCAGAAATACGTTTCCCTATTGCTTCATATCACCAACATGTTAAAGAGCGGCCAATCGAACTCTTTCCCCAAGCTTGAAATTCCAGTGTCATCATTGCAGGCTGCAGAAAACAGAAAAGGCAGACCTTAAGTTCCTGTATTGATAGGTATCAAAGGAGCTGGTATAAAAGCGATATTGAAACGATTTGGATACCGCTCGGTTGATTTACAAGTAGATATTGGAACGACTCGGATACGCCCTTCCCCCCAAAGGGCCGTGTCCATCTTAATAGCTCGAAGTACATAATTTTCTCGTAGACCCCATCAGAGGCGTGGGGGGGGGGGTAACTTTACAAGAGGGGTTGGAACGCTTTTGCTACCGCTTCCTTGTAACCCCTTGAAGTTTCTTCCATCCTTAATCCCCCCCAGTGAGCTTTGCTCCTGCACGACCCCCGAAGTACACCCCCCGAAGTTTACGTTTTCTACCTAGACCCTTGTGGGGGGGGGGGGAACTTTACCAGGGGGCAACGGATGGGCACCGCAGAAGAAGCCTTGATCTGCTAAGGGGCAATATGACCCAATGTTTGTTTACACTTCCCCCCCCCATATTTTCTGTCAGAGCTGTTTTTCTATTCCAAAATCTGGGGTGTAGTTCACGCACCCATGCCATGGTGCATTTGAAGGATTGGAACCCCAACTACTGTATAATCTCGATGAAAATACGGGAACATGTTCGGTTGAAAAGAACAAGCGTAAATTGCCACCGGTGTCTGATTGATTCAAAGAATGGACCACAAGATTGCATTCAATTGATTTTTGATTTGACGCGCTCGGTTTTTAAAGTTCGATTGTTGATTCATCTTGCGTCTGAAACAGCATTTATTTACCGGTACTGTTACTGATTTCTTAATTTCATGACCGTTATAATTTTATTTTTTAACAAGACCTTTATAAGATGAGAAAGAATAACCATTACTCGGCGGAAGAGAGAATGCGGATTGTGGATCGTTTCCGGCGTTCAATGTTGTCCCAAGCGAACTTCGCCAAACAGGAAGGCATAATTTTGAACACACTGAAGAGTTGGCTGAAGTAGGTATGGCTACAATTGATTTAATGATTGATTACGGTTACTTCCTGCAGTCTTTGATTGATTCTTGATTATTAATTAAGGAAGAACAATCTTCCAGCCCGTGTTGATGGTTGTTGATGGACGTCTTTTATCTGCCATTTGTTTCTGTGATTGATTGATTGATTGATTGACTGACTGATCACAGCTGCTTGAAGAGCGAAATGTCCGGCAGATCCTCATTCCTGTGATCATGACTGGTAAATGGCAGCTTTTGGACGTTATTGTGAATAACGTTTTTAAGTCCCTCATCAAGGTGGAGTATCACGACTGGCGAAACAAGAACGAGTTCTTCACCCTGAGTAATTATCTGAGGAAACCAGGCCGCCAAGATTTTGTCAATTTTGTCTCTCGGGCTTGGTACAATGTTAATCCTCAAGTGATCAAAAAATCCTTCATTACAGCCGAAATTATCGATAAAAATCAGATTAGCGGGGTTGCCGGCGAAGAGGTTGTTGGAGTCGCTTTCAGTGACGAGAGTGATTATGATGGCTTGTTCGGTGAAGCAGTAGTCGGTATTGATGAAGAGACCGACGAAATAAATTTTGGTTTTTTAACGAGGAGTCTTTCGTGGAGGAAGTCGAGATGGATTCTGATTTGTAATGAATAAATTTATTTATGGAAATTTATTGTTTGATTGATGGATTACGGGCGTAATGCTGTAATCGTACGGGCAGAATTTACCGCACCGGTGGGCAAAATAAGCGAGCGTTCGATTGGCCAACAATTGTTCCCGTATTTTCATCGAGATTATACAGTAGATGAACTAACTCGCTCCTGTTCCACACTCATATTTTGCGGATGGCAGCAGCACTTACGGGAAGTGATGAGGGCGTAGCACGTACCAGGCGTCGAAACACTTGCATTTTTGAAGTAGTATTCCGAGATTTGTCGCGCACTTTGGGCTGAAAAATCGTTGCAATTTGCCGCAGTTTCGTCGCCCAAATAAGTGGCTCGAATTCGCGAGGCGTTGCTTCCGAAGCGACGTTTCATTCTTTCAGCTGCGACGTCAAAAGCAGGCCCCATCCATCGCGAATCGGTCACCCATTGTGGGATTGAGGGCAGGGATACGATGAGTTCAATATCTTGGGCAGTGGCCGACCTAATAAAATTAAAAATAACAACCAGTAGGGTTGTGGTACATTTGAATGGTGATGACCGTTCCATGTTAACGTTTAGTACGGCACTAAATGACGGTACTAGAAGTGAATAGTTGTTAATATGATAGGTGGTTCAGGCGATACTGGCGAGATCTGGTGACTTCTGGCACAAACCTATAAGAATTTTCAGCGGTTAGCTTTGGTGCAAGAACACTTAAAAAAGCACTACAATGTGTAGACGTGCTCCTGCTACGGTAATGGAATAATGGAATACCCATAGGCCTCATGATTCAGGCTCACAGACACTACCACCTTCCTGCTACAGCAGTGGAATAATGGAATTATCCCCATAGACTACATGATTCAGGCTCACAGACACAGGTACCCTCCTGCTGCGGCAATGGAATAATGGAGAATAAAGGAATAATCCCCATAGACTACATAAGGCCTACAAGCACAGTCACCCTCTTGCTGCAACAATGGATAAATGAAATAATCTCTATAGGCTCCATAGTTAAGGCCCACAGGCACTACCACCTTCCTGCTACAACAATGGAATATTGGAATAATCTCTATAGGCTCCATAGTTAAGGCCACAGACACAGCCATCCTCTTGCTACAACAATGGATAAATGGAATAATCTCCATAGGTTATATGGCTAAGGCCCACAGGCACTACCACCTTCCTGCTACAGCCTTGTCTGTATCCAGTATATTCCGATTGCGGAGCGAAGCGACGACGTCTTCGATGTTCACAATGTGTTGTTGACAAAATTGAATGTGTGTACGTGCATGTCCCGTCTACGTTCCACATCGACGAGACGCGAGGGCGTGCGTAACCACCCAAAGCAAAAATGCTATGCGTGAACGTTACGGCATACAGCGGAAACATTGATGAATTTCCACCACAAAATCTAATACACAGAATCTCTCGTTTTTGAATGCCAAAAAATTGGCGATTTTAAAACATTCATAATTTAACGACACGCCGTTTGAAAAAAATCATTGACGAAAAAAAGTGGATAAATAAAACATATTTCCCATCATATGGTGATTCATTTCTCAAGGATTGCGATTTGTCAGAATATTTTAAAAATTGTTTTTCATATTTCATGGTTATTTTTTGTACCATTTTTATTTTTCTGAAATCAGATATCCGTGATACGATGCGTTAGAGGTGCAAATTCATCCGAAATTGAACTGAAATTTTTTTTTATCAACAAAATGTCAATTAATTATAAAGAAATTTTGTTATTCTCCTTGTAAACGCATCATGTCGGAAATGTGACACTGAACATTGTCTGGTTGTTTGTTTGTCTTACTGTCTGTCTGTCTGTCTATCTGTCTGTCTGTCTGTCTGTCTGTCTGTCTGTCAGTCGGTCTGTCTGTCTGTCTGAGGGTCTTCACTCTCTTTCTCCCTAAGTCGGTCCGTTGATCGGTCTGTTTTTCGGGCGGTTAGCCTGCCAATTTTCCTTGTTTCTTTGCATTTCCGTATGTTTTATTGTTGTGGCAGTTCTCTCTAGCGATTCCATTGTTTGCTAGTTATTCCATTATTCCATACTAAACTGCTGTACTGTGCTTATCAGTTCCCCGGGTACTAGGAAGTTCCCAAACCATGTAGCCTATGGAGTGTATTCCATAAGTCTATTGTAGCAGGAAGGTGGGAGTGTCTGTCAGCCTTAACCATGTAGTCTATGGGGATTATTCCATTATTCCACTGCTGTAGCAGAGGGTGGCTGCGCCTGTGGGCCTTAACCATGTAGCCTATGGAAATTATTGCATTATTCCACAAA
>LRSR01010437.1:0-25916 GCA_001579985.1 Hypsibius dujardini | reverse complement strand
TATTTGGTCGATTTTTATGTTGCTATTGTCCGTTGTCATGCATGCAGCGTGCCGTTCGTACGCCTGGTACCAGAGATAATTCTTGCCGAACTACGGTGAATGAGTCTTGTTTCTTTCACGCGCTATGCTGTACTTAACGAAAGATTCTCTGCTAAAATCGGTTGCGTAATCCAAAGTGGAGTATCATGGAATAAAAAAGTGTGTGCATGACTTTCACCGCACCCATTTTGTCAGATAGATCAACCAGACTCACAGGCAGTTACTAAAATTCATACTCTGTCTGTTTGTCCGTCTGTCTGTCTGTCTGTCTGTCTGCCAGTCTGTTTGGTCTGTCCCTCTCTCTCTAACTCTTTCTATCTGTCTGCCTGTTTGTCTGTCAGAATGTCTGTTCGGTCTAGTCAGTCTGTCTATCCGTGTCTGTTTGTTTCTCAGTCTGCCTGTTTGACTGTCTGTGTCTGTGTGACTGTCTATCCATCTATCTGTCTGTTCTGTCGCCTGAACATAATGCGTGCGCATTAGCTGCCTGATCATTGGACGATCATTTGTTCGAGAAAATTTCTTTAATAACAGTTTATGTATCTGACCGCACGCGAATAAGCGAGAAAATGAGACTGATAAGTGAGAAAAATCAGCAATGGTACGGGCATAAATGACGTCCAAGGAGTGTCGTAAAACTTCTTAATTGCATCATTAACTCCCCTCGATATTCTCGAGACATGGTTAAGAATATGATCTGAAAAACCAGAAAACCGTTTACGTGAGACCGACAGAATTAAGCATCATATCCCTCACGTGAACAAAAACCAGTTCTTACCGGATTGACGAGAAAGCTCATACAGTAGACCGTCCGTAACCACATACGCCCAATGGGCGAACCCACAAACAACCAGGGGTAAAACCACCCCAGTACCGGGTTCGGCAAGTACAAGAGGATGTAGAAGAACGCCGCAACAAAAAGCATACGGGTTAGGTCCAATCGTTTTCCCGTCCGACTACCCAACGCGGGAGTAACACTAACCACACCCACTGCTTGTCGGTCCCACAACCTCGAAAATGTAATTTTCAGGCCTACAGAGACGTAGAGCAAGCCTAGAATTGTCCTTGGCAAAACAAATTCTAAATAAATAATGTTTCCTGTGGGAATCGCACCGTTGAGTAAAATATGCATCGATACCAAGGAGGACTCATGGCAAAGTAACCTCCGTAGCCGGTGAGGTAAGAGGTATTTAGTAGGAAACCTATAAACCAGGACCCGGCAATGCTGCCGATGTTGAACCATTTATTCCGGCATACTTGTCGGTAGTACGTGGGAAAAACCAGGGCGATGAAGCGATTGGCTGCCACCGAAAGAGTTGCCCAATTGGCGGAGCATTCGATCATGAGAAAAGGCAGCCTGCTGAGGCCGCATTCTAACGGGGTGAGCAGCCTTGGGTAGTAGCTGACAAGAATGTCCAGTGGAATGGTCACCATGCATTGCACCAGGTCAATGACAATGAGATGGGCCATCTGGATTCGGCATGCCGAATAAATGATCTTTGTCAGAGTGATCAAAGTGATGAGAATGGCGAGATTCAACAGGGTTCCCGTCACGCAGATAATACTGCTGAAGACTATCCATACTTTGAGGAAATTTTCATGTCCTCTCCAGATGAGCTTAAAAAGGTCAACAGTAACGTTGCTGCTGGTGGTTGTGTTTGTGCTAGGTAACGCGTTGGCAGAGTAGTGCATTCTAAGGCTCTACCGAAAAGTGAAAAGAAAATAAGGAAATGATAACGTTTGGAAAAGGAAAATTTGTTACCTATTCCCGTTATAACGAAATCGATCAGGCAAGCACAAGACCGCCGGTACTCATTTATGTTACCGCAGTTGACGTACTCCGGGCGTCAGTTTGATATGTGTGGTGAGCGATAATTGTAAAGGTATTGAGTCCTCACGTTTTTGTACGAAATATTTAATCATTCCATCCATCACATAATTACTGCAGGACCGTGTTTGCCCAGACATATGCAACTTCACGGGTGGAATTTGATTTCACAAGTCTTGACGATGGATTGACATTATGAGTGGGATTTGATTTCATCGAAACTTATTACATGTTCGTGATAATTGACTTTGTCCATCCTGGGTCCCTATAGGTAGATGTTGTGCTGGACTTCAGTGGGACCTCAATTATATATTGCTGCACGCTTAGTATAACTTGCTTAAAGCGTACACTTGAAGATGCCGCATATCGGTCATTTTATGGATTTCTGATAATGTGCCTGCATACCTCCCTTCTTGTTATGTTGCCTGTTCCAGTTTTTTGGAGTAGTTTATTCCGACGTTTTTTTATCGAGCCCGCACAGTATTAATAATACTGGGAAGTGTCTATTTTCACCCATTTTCTTTTGTCTATCACCTTAAAAATATAATGTCATACTAAAGCAAGAAAACCAAGGCGGACACAGGTGTTGAAGGAATGGAAAGCCTTAGCCCTAGCGTAAGACATCATGAACACTGAACTGTATGAACTCTGAGATACCGGATGTAATTACGCAAAGAATTTATTACATTTTGCGGATATGGAAATTATCGCATTGACATAGAGGAGATTAATAACACTAGTGGGCGATATCTCTTGAGCTCTCTCAATGCACAATACTGCTCGTATTCTCCGCGTGATCCATTCGTCAGTTCTCATTTCATTGCAATGTGACAGGCATAGTTTGGGGTCATACCTTCGTTACCTCAGGACTCGGTTGTACAGGGTGATTCACTACCACATGGACACATTAACAAAATCACCAAAAAGACGGTTTTCATTATTTTGGTCAAATTCTTCAGATTATATGAAATTTAACTGTTTTGCGTGTAAATACCTAGGTTGGGATGTTTCTGATTTCATTCTGTAAGGCAGGGACACTGGTCACAAAAATTGGACGAAGTTGGCTGATATTTTTTGCCATTTTGCGCCCATAACTGAATTTAATGATACGAAAGTGAGCCACCCTACTTCGAAAATTGGCTTTTAGTGATTCACAGCAAAACAGATAGGCTTCACAAGAAGCCTTTGAAAGGCAAATTGGTTTGGAAACCGATTTATGAAAAATATTTTTTATAAAAAATGACGCCAAAAGTGCTTTTTTGATGTGTTTTGAAAACTTTCAGATTAAAAACATGTTGGATCATTCTTGTCTCTAGTTTTTCAGTGCAAATATGCATACAATGAGCATATTTATTGTCTTAGTTGAAAACATAGAGTTGAACAATGCTGAGATACAGCATGTGAAAAACCTTCCCTAATATCGGATGGACAAGTTATCGACAGCCTGGTTCTCTCAATTGGTCAATTTAGACTCTCAAGTTATACTTTTCTAATAGACCATCGACAAATGTTTAGGAAAGTACAAAAAAATGCATAGGAAGAGCAATTACAATGACGAAGAAGAATAGTTTTTTTTTCGAGGAAAATAAAATGGTCACCTTTCTGGGTAGAGCTGCATGGGGTGGCTTATTGCTTTTTCTCAATTGTTTGAACGCTAACTTTTCCTAAACTGAATCATCTCCGTTTAAGCTAATCACAGGGACATGATCAGTTGCGCACCGTTCCTGTGACAACCGATCGCGCTATGTCCACGTGTTAGTGAATCATCCTGTACATGCTCATTATCTTAAACTGTACCCGGTTTTAGCAGAATTCCATTAGCGCCATGGCACTCCGCCGACATTTGACTCAATTCTGGCCAGAACCAGCGCCGTCTGAGGTCCCAACAAAAGATCAACGACCCTGCTTTAACTGAGAGCCAACAGAACAGTGAAATTGTTGAATCATACGAGTACGGCAATTGCCGACTTAAACCCAATTCAGATGCACCAAACGTAAAACACCTCTTTCGGTATAACTTGGATTAACAAAGCGTCTTGAACTCCGTGAATATAGGGTACATAATAAAATATAGCGGGCTTGAAGGCCAGAGCTTTCCAATTACCAATAATAGGTTTGTGGTAAAGTGCATGTGTATTACCATACGCATTACAGTGTATTTAGCACTAATATAATCAAATGAAGTCAAATGATGAAGACTGTTAACTTATTCCACAGCGCCACCAACTCCCCTTAATATTCCTGCGACATGGTCAGGTAGACGATCTGCAAATGAAAAAATTGCAAACATGTAATTTACGGGTGAAAATAAGATTTTAATAGTTCGTGACGGTGAGCTGCGGTCATGCGCGGGCTTAAATTAAATTTACTACCGGTCCTTAATGACTTTTCATCCCTTGGCCCAAAAGGTGTATCAAGTGTGTTTTCAATTATGACTTATTCTGCATAATTATTTTTCTAAATGAACAATTTCGAAATCTGACGTTTTCCTGATTGCCCAGCCGGAAGTGGTTACCTTATGAGTTCTTTTGTTTCGTGAAAACGGCGGATGTAAGCAATGTTTACGCTTATCTATTAGATCATTGCTTCTCCAAACATCGATTTCACCGAAACGGCTACGCTACGCCACAAACATTTCCCTGATTCTCCATAAATGACACAAGATTGTTTCCAATTCCCTTAATGATTTCTTTTTCAGTCGTCTTGGCCTTGATACTGCCGTGTATACTCGATGTAGACTGCCAGCGTTTCTATGGGATGGGAGTTAACGAGTTATCACGATGAGTACCTTACTTCTGTACTGTTAAATATATCCACTACTCTAAACATGGTCCTTTTCTGCAGTATTCTCTTAGTGCTTCCACTTCTGCAAACGTTGCTCGCTAAGCAGAGCCAGCGCCTTATGGAGTCGCACTCAGTGTTCAACGTCACTGCCCTAATATATGTTATCACTGACATGCCTTTGTTACAGTCACTTCCGTATACAGGACCCGGCTACGATTTGGGTGCTCACGACGTGAATGTCCAGTTCAAAGATGACTTCAACATACACCATCAATATGTCTCATCGTCACGTGGAACCATCAAAACGTGTCTGGATCTCGGCGCTAACTACGACAGTGTAGCTAGCTTGTATCACCGTGAAAAGGAACGCGGAAACAACATTGTTCTCTTCTTTGGAGGTAATTTTTGAAAGGTCTTTATAATTTCCTAACTTTGCTTTATTAACAAACACTAGCGTAGTAAATACTCTATTCTTACAGGGTGTGATGAAACTACAATACTTCCTTCCCTAGCGCGTGGTTTGTCTGCAACATATTTCGTTTATCCGCTTGCTTAGAAGTTGGTAACTTTAGAGAACGTTGTTTCATTTTTTCCAGAGTGGGATGTGCTGCTCCTTTTGACGTAAGTTAAAATCACTTAAATAGGATATTTTTAATTCAGGCATGTTATATTTTTAGTGGAACAATATTTTCTACCGCACGAGATCGCGAATTATACCCCACAACCGTCGCCCTTGGTAGTATTCAGTATCAGTCCTTCGCAGACATGGCCGTGCAACTGTTGAAAAAATACAACTGGATTTCATCATCCTTCTCGTACGACCTCACCTCATCCACCTTCTACATTATGATGGGAAAGTACATTTCGAGGAATGCCCGTCAGGCCAGCCTTGACGGACTGCAAATGTACTTTTTCCCCATCAGTTCAGCTGTCGGCATCGACTACGAAAAGACGCTCCAAGAGATGGCTGCAGTCAGCCGAGGTACTAGCCTTAAATTTTTACTGGCAAAATTCCCCCGAACTCGATAATTTTTTTCAGTGGTTTTTTTCGCTGTGCTGCCTGCCACAATGCGTCGTTTCATGGTACCTCTTTTGTTATCAAATCGAGAATAATAAGAACTTGCCATATCAAAAGTAATTACTGCAGCATTCAGCAAATCGTCTGGGCTTCACTCGCACTCAAGAGTTTGTACGTGCTTCCTCAAAAATCGTTTCGTACAAATGACCTTAACTGAAAAGGGTGCACCATGTTCTAGGTTTGGATCTATATCGAACTACCAGAAGCCCCATCAGGAACATACCAGTGGATTCCCAGTGATAATGCCGTGAGTCATTTGAGAAGTTGAGTCCCATTAAGACCTTCAAATAAATAAAAAATATTGTGAGGGGGTAAATTTTATAAAAGACCCACCTCACTTTGAGCTAAAAAGGTGTACTGTTTTTTAGTAAAACATGGTAATATAGTGATGAATTGGCTATTCAGACAGTTTTGGCAAACAATGGCCCATTCTCTAAAATGTACCTCAAGATGGGGTACTGTCATCTCTGTAGTAGAATCACCAGTAAGACGCCTGCCTCTTACGTAGACCTCCTTGGAATGGTTTTCGACATCCTTTCTCCTAACGCCTTGTTATGGATATGAGCCGGATACTGAGCCCACTCTGGTTGCGGAAATGAGAGAGCGGAGCTTGCATGATTACAACATGACATTTCCGCCTAATCGTGGTGTAAGTACAATTAAGAGGGATATCTGCAATTTCGCTGTCTACTGACGCATTATTTTCAGCCATCAGAAATGGCGATTGACGCGTACAGATCGATGAAAATTCTGGCCGAAGTAATCAACCGACCTCTTTTAGCCTACGAGTTATATGCCGCTCGGATTTCATACGTTTCCTTTTACAGATCTTAAATGAAATAATAGATCAGAGGAAAGACCTCACCAGCGGTCAAGTACTGGCACAACAGCTGCTCAATAGAACGGTCCTTGCGAAAGGTTTCGGCGACCGCTACATCGACGCTTCTGGCGAACGGCAAAATCGAATGTGCCTCTTAGGGTTTCAGCAAACGAAGAAACAATTTGTTGTAAGCCTGGCAGGCCAAAAAGCTCCACAAGCTTTGGAATAATACTAATTCATTAGCTTTGGCTAGTATGAATACGAATTATGCTTCACTCAGGTCGTCGAATACTATGGCGGGTCACCTGATGCGTCGAGCCAGGCGCCCCATAACATAACCTGGTCCACACCCGATGGAACGCCACCGCCCAATGAGCCTTGGTGCGGATTCCTTGGAGATCGCTTACGATGTAGAACTTCGAGAGGTACCATACATTGATCCTTGACAGAAACGGCTGTACATCTTTTCGACGCCGGTTACGGATTTATAGATACCCTGCTATTTTCCACACTTCTACCAGCGGTTGTTCTGGCCCTTGCTATTGTGGGGTCCTCGGTTGCAGCCGCACTATATCGGAGGTCAGACAAATTAGGAATTTTATTGCGGAGAAACGTGCGGTGATGAGTCGTTTAGTCAATGGTCCTTTTCCTTTCAGGGTAAATACATCAAATGCCGACACGTCCTGGTGGCTGCTGGATTCACCCGAACTGGAGGCTGATCGAATAGAATTAAGCCTTTCGTCTAACTGGTCATCTAATAAGGTGACATTCAATTGAAAATACTGGCATATTCATTTTTTCAAGATAATGTACTTCATCTCGTCAAGAAATGCAGTATCATATCTGGGCAAAAAACGACATGCGACGTTTGGGTCTTTTATCCCCTCGACGCTTTAGTAATTCATCCTGTGACTTGAAACCTGCGAAATGCGCCTTTTCAAGGTCGCGACAGTTGCACTCAATTTCTTTGTCCTTAACCTCATGGCAAAAATGCTTCGTAATTTCGGTGCCCCATCGTTTCTGCCTGAGGACTGGACCGGAATTTCACATTTTTTATCGGACAGTTTCAATGAGCAGACGAGGTGTATCCTGCAATTCTGATTAAAGGCATTAACAGTGAGAAATTATATGAAACAGGTTGACTGCATGTTCCCCCTCTGATTTGCAATCAAGGTCATGAGTACGCTGAGGAACGGAATTGATATGCAAAACCCAAAACCAAAGTCCCATGATACAGCGAAGTGGCAAAACCGAAAGCTTTTACTAAGGATTCGAAAAACGAAGGAATAAGTTTTTAGTGAGATATTGAGGGATTTCCATAAATTGCGCCGATAGGCGGCGGAAAATAAGATCTCATAGATAGGGATAGCAGTACAGGTTTTTAAATCTGATCCGTTTCAGCAGTCTTCGATTGTTACTAATAATTTTCATCGGCTCTTATTAACCAATAACTTCCTGCAAAATATTTTGCCGACCATTCACATTTGTCAAGATTGATTATTGGTATGCTTGATTAGCTCCGCCCGCGAGTTGGTCATTGAAATTCTTGGCGGGTCGGATGGTTAAAGCAAATTTTAGCTGATCGAGAAGAAGAGGGGCAACTCAGAGACTAATGGTTCAGACACACGGGTCGGGTGAACCCCTTAATTTAGGGGGGGTAAGTAGCTCAGACAGAGTGAACAGAGTGGACAGGGTGGGCAGGGTGGCCACTGGGCAGGATGGATTCGGGAGACAAGTGGCAGGGAATGCATTGTCTCTTCCCGTCTCCCTGCTCCTTCTTGTGTTTATGCTTGTCTTACAGCTGCTTGAAAGTTACTTGCAAACTTTTGATTCGATGTGGTTTGAGAAACAGGACTACACGTTGTTTGATTGGTGAAAATTTCAAACCGACTTATCGATCAATCAACTCGATACACGCATTACGAATTGCCTAGAAATCTTGATTTGTTGTCATTTTCTTCGATTGATTCGGTCTGTCACCCGTTTTCAGTTTCCACTGTGCCAAATTTTAGTCTTAATTTTCCAATATACTTTCCAAATGAGTAGGCTATTTTTTGATTTTGGCCCGTTTTTGCTTTAAGAAATTAAAACCTTATAGCATCTGTAGTCTTGCGGCTCACGATACGTCAAATCAAAAGTTTGCAAGTAACCTGCAAGTAGCTGTAGGAGGGTCGAAATATCATAGGGGTGCATATGGAAGCTGAGATACGGTACGATGCTGTGTCGTGTATCCTGTCGACAACATAAAAAAGCGAAATCCCTAACCTGTCCCCAACGATGGGGACGCCCAACGGTATTATATAGGGCTTCAGTGCACCAACTCGTGAGTGTACCGGTATTTAGTATTGACATTTGACATCAAGATGGTGGAATATCATGAAGATCCATCGATACTCGCACCCGTGTGGCCTCGCACATAATCTCGTATCTTAATGCTGTATTTCCTCGATAGATATCGACAGTGCACGGGTCACGTGACGTAATGGTTGCCCGCTGTACACGTAAAGTTTGTGTGTACTACTGTATGGCATGCAAGGTACAGACAGGCAGGGCATACGCTAATGTGTAGGGAGAACCAATTTAACGGCACACAGATCGTGCGCTGTCGCTATCTATCGAGGAAATACAGTACCGTTAATTTTTTCAGTGGATTGTTTTGTAGGAGGAATACCGTCAGGTCGTGGTGACTCTTGGGGCGCATGGGGCAGCTGCCACATACCCAGATGACCAGAGCATATAATAAGAAACTATACAGGACGAGCGGAAGAGAAGCTAACTAAGTAAGACAAGGTCGACTTGAACACTAAGATGAATTCTAAACTTATGATAAAGCAGCAGCGACTATTTTTCTCTAGTTATCTTCTCATTGATATTGTAATCTCATCTCTCGGGAAATTTCCCACTCAAACACTTTATCTTGTTACTTCCTATTAAATCTCATCTCTCGGGAAATTCCCCACTCAGACACTTTATCTTGTTACTTCATACTAATCCTATGGTAGCGATCAATAAGCCGTATCAACGATAATGAAGCAATTGACTCGGTGCTGATTGGAATTCTCGGTGCATATTTCAATTTTTAAATCTTGACAAATAGACACATATATTGCAAAATATACACCCGGATCCGTATCCTTCATCCTCTCCTGATTGCCATTGATTTCGGCACCAAAATGGGCCGTATCCTATCTGCGCTCTGCCTGTGTTTTGCATTCAGCTTAAACGGTAGTGTTACTTCGATATTCTGGCAATTTTGTTTGACTTGTTTTGCCTAATATGACACTGAAATGTTGATTTTCAGACGGCTTTTCATTTAATGAGATTCCGCTCATACCGGTTACTGAGCAGAGATCATCCCTTGACGGGCTTCCCGTTTATCGGTGTCCTGGCTCCCCCACCACGTGCTGTCAATTCAAACCACAAGACGACTCGAAATGCACCTTCTCCGAAGACTCCTGCGCGGTATGGCAGTCGCCCCCGGGTTGGCAGTACCTCGACTATCACCATGACGGCCTTGGTCACGCCTTCGGACTCACCCAATGTCTCCCTGGAGGCACGCCGGAAGCCGCCGCCAGAGAACCGGCCTTGCTGCAGAGCGAAGAACGTGTCTGGACTCGAACGGGAAGAGACACTCTGCTGGGCTTCCGATACTTTATCCCGTCCGGGTTGAGTCGGCGGTTTAACATCACCGTCTCGGCGCACTTCAGCATCGATCGACGACCAGTCATTTTGAACACCGTTTATGGAACACAGTTCGACGCGTGGGCCTTTGCGCAGTTCAACCTCAGGGACTTAGGGATGGCGTATGCGATTCGACTGACTGCCTATACTACGTGTGACCATTTGTTTCGCTTGGATGACATCATTATTGAAGCATGTAAGTATGGGGGAATTGAGGGGGATGTTTAGGGTGCAAGCGCAGGAGGTACTGTAAGACGAATGGGCTCAATGTACGTCTGTGCTCTTGGACCCTCAGTAGATGGGTCAAAAAATAATGAGGAACCAGAGAAGGATTGGGCTTTTACAAGGGGTCCTTAAAAAGATTTGACATGTTTCAAGAAGCCAACGAACCCAAATAACTGATTATTCGTGAAACCTAATAAAAAAAATGTGTAAGATATTGCTAGAGTAATCCTATTATAGAGGACCTCATCCTCACATAATTGCATATAAATATATATATATTGTACAATACAGTTTACTATATTCATACAGGAGTATATTACGATTTAGCCCATCAAAAAATACTTTTCTGGGAGGTTCGAGAATTGGCAATGTAAATGGGGGGAGGGGAGGTGAAGGTCTGTGCAGTTCTTTTGCGAATCTATGCACATTTCACATTCACGGACGAAAATTATGAAATGTGAATGTGCAATCAGAATGAGAGCTTAGAATCATAAAAAAACACAAAATTTGCAGCTACAGTTTGCTTTAGCGCTTTATTAACTTTCTGAGTGCCAGTCAGCTTACACTGGCTTAATTCGTCCTTCAAACTCAATTTTCTCATCGAGTATTTGGACTTTTTAGATACGATTTTTGCTTTGATCCTCTAACAGAACCGTAAAATATAAAGTAAAAACAAATTTTGAAAAAAAACTTTGGAAGTGATAAGAACTCATTAAGCCAAACTTGGCTTAAACTTAAATGGCATGTATACTAACATGTGGTGAACTGAACTGTGAGCTGAAAAAAAACGACCATACCGATAAAATCCAGCTGAGAATGAAATAAACATGCAATTGCGAGCGGAATGAAAAATTGAACTTACTAGGAAGATGTTTTGGTTCCTTATTGGCAAAAGGTCAGCTGTTGTCAGGTTGTTGTGTGAGGCGCAACAGCGCCGCCTGGCGGTACGGCACTAATCGGGCAGGGAAAGTGCCAAATGAATTCTGATCATGCCAACCGTTCAAGTTAGGTACTTTCCCTATATAAGCCAACTTTGGCTGACTCGGTACTACCCGTATACCCGAACCACCCGGCTACCAGAGAGTTAAGGAATTTGTAAGTTCAACTTGCAATTATTCCTATAAAACGCTAACCAGATGCTGATGTAACTATGAGGGGGAAAATTGATTAGTGGACGGAGGGCTTCGAATTCAGTGCAAAAAATGCAAAAAAAGATGCTTCAGTTGTTTGGCCTGTCCACTTTTGTTCAGGATAGAAGAGTTTAAATCAATCTACTGGCAGAATGAATATTTTGATTTTATATCGTAGTGTCACTCGTTGAGGACTCGAGTTGCCTGCCAACTACGACTTCTACCACGACTCGTGCGCCGCGGCCGCCAGTAGCACAGTCCGTTCGAGTGCAGCTGGACAATTTCCGGTACACGCCCAACCACGAGAAGTGCGACATTGGATTCGGAAAGCAGAGAGAATGTGACACGAAATTCGATGTGACATACCACTGGAACCAAAGGTTGTTCTCAGTCCCCTCAAACACTCAAAGCTTCTATGCCTAATTCAAACGTACTTTCCTTTAAACAGGATGGAAATGGTTCAGTATGGTGAGCTGTCGAACTCCAACAGCCGAAACTTCAGAAATACCCCTCCAAAGGTTCTAATGGGACCGTTTGAAGCCGGGAGCAGAGTGAGAGTGGTGGTTCGGGTTATCGACGTGGATGTGCGGTACCACAACACGATTGCGAACTTTGAATTTGAGTATACAGTCCCACCAGTAGCTCCGCAGTTGGGCCGTCCGGTCGTGGTGGCTCTCACCGATCGCTGGGGCAAATGGTACTCGGACATGACGGTCGAATTCACGACTAATTATTAATGACATGCAGGACGTGAAATATTGACGTAATTTTTTTGTGCATTCCATCGCATTTCAGGACTTCTTATGTGAAGTCGGAAATTAAAAGCTAATAATGTCAAAAAATTATTCCCGTTTATGAGAAGTCTAATAGCCGCAGAGCCTTATTACCGGTAGACAAGCCAATAAAACGGACTAACTTGAACAGGAATGGAGATTTCCCCTCCCGATCGGCGTGGTTTTTTTCTCCAAAAATACCTGTCTATGTATCATGATTTCACAGTGTTCCACTTGATCGGAAAATTGTCAACCTATTGATTATAGTTTGTAGAAGTCTTCTAGTAAATTTAAATAATAAGTTTACGTTCTAAAAAATATTGGTTGGGATAAAAAATTTGAAGCTTGTTGATGCATCAAACAACCAAGCCCACGCCCGCACCACAAAATGGCGCGGGAAGTCTATTTATGCCAAATTTTTTTCTGAAACCTCAGATGTGACTCCCAGCTAGAGACCCCAATGTAAAATCATGATATACCACTAATTAAAAATTACACCAATTGGGAGGAAAAATCTCCGCTCTTGCTCAAGTAAGGTGAGCGGCAGGTGTGTTATGCAAGAGCATACCGACGTTTTGTCCCTCGACATTCTGTGCTCCGACATTGCGTCCTTTTTGTGTATTCCACCCCTACTCTTTTTCCCCGGACATTCTCTTCCCACAGACGTTATCGCCGTGTGGGGAGACTGCTCCAGACAATCGGTCCGTGGATTTACTGAAGTCACTAACAGACTGTCCTAGACATTGTGACCGTCGACATACTAGCGTCAGATAATCTAATTTTTTATTTACTTTTTAATAAAGGGGCTTTGCACCCTTTATCACAATGCCAGCGAAAAGAAGACAATACGAGATATGTATCGAATCTGAGTGGTCACAAAAGTAATTGGTCACCTCAAGAGTAACTACACGCTCCTATAAAGTAGTTAGCTACATGAAAATGAAATACATGTATTAAAGTAAATCGGCGGACATAGTAACAATACTGTAAGAGACAAAACTGCACAACTAATAGGCAGAGCTAGTTCCAACAGCTAGGAGCAGCACGGCAACTAGTATGGTGTGCCACCTAGGGGAAGTAACATCTGAACCGCTGGTCGTGGTTGAAACTATTGATGGAGCAGTGGAACCGTTAGTCATAGGTGAACCTGTCGACGAAGGAGCGGGATCCGTAGATGCCACTAAGCCCCATCCAAAGGCCCAACCAACATCTTGACCTTGAACCTGAAAGACATGGAGAAAAAACCAATAAAACAAACCGATAATATGCAGCCACGCCTGCCGCATCCGCTCCAACTCTTGATCGAGTCACCATTAAAGTTGTCTTACAGTTCGTCGAAAATTTTAGATAAGATTTTCAATTTAAAACCTAGTCAACGGTTCTACGAAAAGTTGTGCCTTACATCGTTGGCGATGACCATCTCACGGAGTTGCTCCTCCTTGAAGCCGTACACTTCGTCCAGCAGAATCTCGTTGTACGTGGCCATAAAGCACAGCCGTAGGAGAAAATCTATTCGCATTGCCGTATGGATCAGCAACAAATCCTTTAGCTCGTCAAAGCTCTTGGCACACACCGTCAAACGAGCTACAAGAAAATGTAAATCATGGTAACTATGCCTGGTAAATGGAGAAGGACTATATGGGTACCCCTGTCATAGCCGTCAGCATCGAAGGGGCTCAATTCAAAAGAGTTGTTCGTGATGGTGCGTAAGTCCGCAGCAGCGAAATAGAAGCCTCCTTTAGCTAGGAACCGCCCGCTGGGTACTTTGGCGAACTGCTCTTTTGTGCTCTGGAAACTGCAATCGGGGTCTTGAAAGGGACACACTGTGGCGGTTTGGTTGGGATACATTTGGAATAGTCGTTTGGTTTCGCGCCGGCATTGCGGTTCGTCTCCACCTCCGGTGATGTAGTAGACGGTCTGGAAGTGAATTGCTATTTTGACTGAGTAAGTGCAAAAATAGGCAGTAATATCGAAACACAGACACGGACACAGACACAAATAAAAATATACCGAAACACAAAGGCTGGCGCCGTCTTTGTCGTAAATATGTACCTTCTTTTGCGAGGCCGGAACGTTCAGCCTGCTGCAAGTCTGGTCAAACAGGTCCGTGTGCTTTATCGCAATAGGATCGGTTCCAATCGGCATACAAGCGTCGTATGTCAAGTTTCTGAAGCTCTGGCTGGCAATCAACAGACCACGATAGCGGCGGTGTGCTTCGTTTTGGCCGTAGCAAAGAAAGCTCCATGTCAGCAGTTGGTAGTCGTGGTTAAATGAACGAATGGAAAACTTTGAAGGTATTTCAGAACTGGGAACCTCCATGGCAAACTGCGCAGACGCGCCGCCGACTTCCAAGGATCCCCAAGTGGCATTTCGTCTACTTGCTGGCAGAAGCTGCAAAAAATTAGATAATTGTTAAGCCAGTGCGAGATGTATGGTTGCTTGATATTACGAAATTAATATACGTACAGCATTTGTCTGAAAAACCTCTTGAATGTAGTTAATCGAAGTCCACGCGTATCCAGCCTCCTTTTCGGATGATAAGACATCGATATTGCCCGGCTCCATGACGAAGGTTGTATTCACCCTGACGTAATCGCGAACAGACTGAATGATAGCCGCTGAAGCTGCTTTATCCTCCAACCTGCAAGTATGATAAATCGTGTAAGCCCAGAGTGATTAAAACAGATGCACTAGTAATGGTGTACCCACTCTATCAGACGTAACCCAGCGGTGGCTCCCAGAAGGACCTTGGTAGACGACCACTGCGACTGTGGAATGTTATCCTGGGCCACGTCCAAACAGGTCTTTAAACTGATTCCCGCACCGGATGGATTTTCCCTGAAATTGCTGAGCACAGCTACAGCAGAAGGCAAAACAATTTTACTTTTTACTTTGCTATATTTCTACTTCATACAATTTTACTAATATACGAGACATGAACAGGAGCTGCTAATATAGTCCATTCAACTAGTTACAATATAAGGACAGCTCAAACCTTTTTTCTGACGGTGCGACAAAATATTATACGAGAATCAAAACCGTAGTTTTCAGCACACATTGTAGTTTTCATAAAATAACTTATCGATTTGAACGTATTTTGCGTAATGTGTCGTGAGCCTGAAGCGTAATCATTATCTTGCTATATCCTCCCCCCACAATTTTTTAGATAGAATTAAGCCAGCATGAACTGAAACCAAACAATTCATGTGAGTCCCTGACTGACTAATGTTGATTAAAAATGTTAACAATTTCATGTAGAGTAGCGCAAAATGGCGTTTTTCTTTTAAATATAATGTTTTCTTTTACTTAAAATCAGATTTCGTGGCTGAAATATTTTATATTTTATATGAAATCATGTCTAGAGCCACTATGTTATTTATATTTAAATTCTCTTGGCACGTACGCGTACTTAAAGTCAAGCAATTAATCAATTGGTCTTGAACTGATTAATTATTTGCTTTATTGTTTTCCGAATGTTTCCTATGATAATGCATACAAAGTACTTATTTCTTATAAATTGCATTTTATTTAAAAAAGCGCCAACTTTTATTTAAATAATATGTTTACTTAAAATGAGTCATTTTATTTCAAGTATGTTTAAAAAATATTTTATTAAATATCAGCGAGAAATAAAAATTTACTTTTAATTTACATTAATGCAAAGTCGTTATCTAAACAACGGTAACTGTGACCATAATATTTGACATCGGACAAAATCAGGTTGGTCAAATAACAAAGAATTGTATATGCTTACCGTTGCATCTGGTACCATTTTTCTGGCGGATCAGACCGGTACCGTGCTCCTTCACCGTGGGCCACTCGTAGACGTAGGAGTTTGTATGGGACGATCCGCCGTCCATGACTATGACGTAGCTGTAATTCTCCGTGACATTGTCTGTTGTGCTGGTCAATCTGAAGCATGACGACAGCTGCAGACATCCGGCGAAGAGGACAACTACCATCCACATAGACGACCCCATTCTGTGACCGCGGTTGATTAAAACAAGAGCGACCTTCACGTCCCCGTTATTACTACAGCACAAGTACTAAAAGCGTCAAATACACATCTTTCGTTCTTGCTCATTGGCGACGTTTAATACGATCTTCGGTAACTATGCTTCTCATTTTCTCAAATACTTATCATGCAGTGAGTGATATTGAGGTGAGCAATAAACTAGAAGAAAGCTTCCAATAATAAACTTCAATGTCCATGTTTGCAGTTGGTCATCCAAGAACAATGGATTGCAACGTCGACAATTGAATTGTCCTCCAATATATTATCTTTCAAGATACAATTGCGATAGCGAAGAATTACACGACACATCGTCAGTTGTTTCAACTCCACATACGTGTACGTCACGAATCAGGAAATTGTGAAACCGTTTACGAAACATTTCAAAATCGGAGTGGCTATTTCCCACTCCCCCCCCCCTCCCCCTGTGGAGCCCAACAGAACCTCGGCTATTTTACCCCTCCCTAGATACGAGGGGCAAACTGAAAGTAATGTCACTTGGTTCATATCCCGGTTCCAATTGAATTTTTTCTAATTGTTTGCCGTGATAATAAACATCTACCTCTCACCAATTGATTCCAAAAGGTTTTGTAGCAATCCAATCAAAACTCGAGAAGTAAAAATATTTTTAATAGAGTCATGCTTGCTTTACCTGATGGTAGGAAATCGGAGCCATAACTTCTTTTATTTAATAAAGAATACCTATTGATTAAAAAAAGTCTAAATTAACACTAATAATTTAGGGATGCAAAGATCTAAATGAAGCAATGCACAAATTTTGTTTTCACCGAGCAGAAGAGAAGAAACATGCAGATGACCAAACCTCACCGAGAGCATTCTTTACAAAGGTAATTGTGTAGCTTGATTGATTGATTGATTGAACTCAAAAAGTCTGGACGTGAATCCCGAGAATTTAATTTTCTTGCAGGGCTTTTCTTGGATTCAATAGATGTCAGTTCATCAGTAGGACTGAGTACATCTGGCATTTTTTTGCCGTCGTGAATTTCCCAAATGTATCGAGTGTTGCACGAAAACTGACAGTCAAATGCAACAATACCACTTCTGAAAAGTGTATCTCCGAAAATAAATCAGATCTTCCAGGCTCTTAAAGCTAGATTAATGAAACTTAAAAGGCTAACGTGCAAGTCCCCTATCTATGTTAGCAAGTTGAGAGATTAAAAAAAAGCCTCGCGCCAAGAGTAAAACATGAAGGGACATTATTTTCAGTCTGCCCCTGGTACATCACCAGGGGCCCAAATAGCGCCTCTGTTATTTTACTCCTTCCGTGCTGTCCGTTCGTCCGTTTGTCTCTCCTTCTGTCCTTCTGTCCGTCCATAATTTGTCCGGCTGTGCGTCGTCCACAAAGAACGGACAACGGGAGGACAACTGACGGACGGACAACGAACGTATAGACAACGGAAGGACTGACGGATAGACAACATGGGAACGTTAAAACAGGAGCGTAGTTGAGCTTTGGTGATGGATACAGGGAGGAGTAAAATAGTCAGGCTTCTATTAGGCCCTAGGGAGGGGTAAAATTAGCGGTGCGCTATTGGGCTCCAGGCAATACAAACGAGGGGATAACAGCGGTTGCCATATAATTATGATCCGGATCACAATCTTATTGGTAGTCGACTAAGACTAGCATGTCCATGTACAGGGGTTGCGCCGGTCTATAATGCCTCAATTTACGGTACAGGCAGAGCCCCATAGTGCTGTAAGAGTAGAAAGCAAGGAGTACAGTGACCATCTCTAACATTGCGGTAACCTAAAAAGTAACATCATAAAAATCACCGACTTAGAAAACAATATCTCGGTTCAAACCAGCCAGGAAAACCAGTGAAAGGCTTGTCAGGCCACAGAAAAAATACGGCATGGCTTTTGATAGATGGGATGACGACGAAGCGGATGCAACAGCGGAAGCAGGAGCTGGGTCGGTAGACGCAAGGACTCCCCAGCCAAATGTCCAGCCGACATCATTGCCACGTACCTGAACAGAGAACGTCCAAATGATATTACGCGAACCAAAATCAAACCCATATCAGATCCTACCGTGTTAGCAAACAGAATCTCCCCCATAAGATCCTGCGCGAAGCCGTAGATTTCCTTGAGGAGCAACTCATTGTAAGTGGATGAGAAGCACATCCTCAGGAGAAATGACAGCTTCATTTCGGGATGGATGAGGAGGAGGGCCTTAATTTCATCAATTGTTTTGGCACACAACGCCAAACGAGCTAAGAAAAAGAAGTAATATTAGATCGAATCCATTGGAATGTTTGGGACAATGTTTTTGGAATGCCAAAAGTCAACGATTTATTACCTCGATGATATCCATTCGCGTCAAAAGGGTTCAAGTTAAAAGAATTCCCGCTGACGGTGCGAAGGTCATTCGTGACATAGAAAAGTCCGCCTTTGGCTAGGAATTTGCCGCTGGGAACTTTGGCGAGGTTTTTCTTCGTCGACTGGAAACTGCATTCGCTGTCTTGGAAGGGGCATTCCGTGATCGTTTGGTTGGCGAACATTTTAAAGAGCCTTATGATGTCTAAACGACACTGCGTTTGATCGCCTCCACCAGTAATGTAGTAGACATTCTGAGAACAATCAATCAGTAACTTGCAGACAGACAGCGATTCAAACAGACAGACAGACAGACACGCGCTTAGATTAACCCACTTTTTTCTTTGCAGCTGGCACGTCAAGCCGACTGCAGGGATGGTCAAAGATATCTGAATGAGCCACCGCAACTGGCTCTGTATTCATGGGCACACATGCATCATATGTCAAATTCCGGAAACTTTGACTGGCAATCAGTAGACCACGATGCCGGCGATGGGCTTCGTCGTGACCGTAGCACAGGAAGCTCCAAGTTAAAAGTTCATAGTCTTGGTTGAAAGAACGGACTGAGAACCTGGAGGGTATCTCAGGGCTCGGCACTTCCATGGCAAACTGAGCCGATGCACCGCCCACATCAAGAGATCCCCAAGTTGCATTGCGCGCCCGCACAGTCATCAGCTGTAATTAATTTCAAAGTTGACGTCACTGAGAATTTACGTTGCACTGGCAAGTGACCGAATATGGCCTGAAACGCATTATGGTGCTAATTTTGTTGGAGATCATTCTACAACATATGATCCAAATCAAGTTTTTGCAAATCACTATGATATGCCCTATTAGTTATATAATGATTCATGAACTATGGCTTTATCGTGTAATGGATAATATAAAAAGTATTCGTAGCAGATTTCAAGTACTAGCACTGCTGAGATTTCAAAATTGTTATATCAAGAACGATAAAACTGTGGCATAAAAAGCTCAATCAAACAAATTAAAGTCATACATGTTTTTGCGAGCAGACAATTTGAAATTTTGATATAATGATACTGGTTGTTAGCACTTTTATGTAAATCTACAAATGGCTAATATTTTTTATCTTGAGGTAAATAAAATGTCTTTGTCAAAACCCAAGAAGGAACGATTTTGAATTCACGAAAAATGCGACATAACCCTTTTATGGCCAGAGTATTAATATTACAGTTATATATTGTAATTACTGAACCCGGATGTGTGGTCAACTATTACCCCTGAAAGTGACAATTACAAAGAAAGCTAGACCTAAGCTTAAAGCTAGACTAAAGCTTAGGTCTAATACAAACATTGTGAATGACATACTTACTGCATTATTTCGGAGAACACCTTCGACATAGTTGATAGACGTCCAGGCGTATGCACCTTCTCGTTCCGGGGTCAAGATGTCGATATTGGCGGGATCCACGATAAACGCGTAGTTGGCTGCCAGATAGTCCCGGACTGATTGAATAATTGCGGCGGCAGTATCTCTGTCTTCCACTCTGCCGAAGAAAAAATAAATTTATAACCACATATTTTCTATTTTCGTTATACTTCCACAAAAACAAAGTGTGTGTTCACGGTTATAGCCCTTATACTTACGCGATTAAGCGAACTCCAGCCGTAGCTCCTAAAAGGACCTTGGTGGATGACCATGCCGACTGGGGAACCTGCTCGGCGGCAAAGTCCAAGCAAGCCTTTAAACTCTCGCCCGCGGCAGATGGATTATTCTTGAAGGTACCCAAAACAGCTAAAACAAAGAAAATATTTAAATGAACAAGAAAAATTATTATATGGATTGAGCCATGGCATAAGTAGTTTTGCAAAAAACATTTTCAATTGCAATAGCAAAGGCTGAACATATTCTAATAAATTTTAGTTGGTTAAAATTACAAACTCTATCCTGTGGTTCAATTGTGTTAGTAACTAAAACGTTTAGTTCAGTTTTATTAAAAATGAAATAAATATTTTCAGTTGAAAATTTTAAACTACTTAAACCTTTAGAGCATCACACTCTTAGCTTGTTTTTTTGACAAGGTAAAACATAAAATTAGTCGCCGAGGGTTTTAATTTGGTTTTACTTTAAAGTTATAAAAGATAAAGTATCACTTTCTCTAGATTGTGCAAAATTAATAATGTTCATTAAACGTTGTTTGGTATAGTTTAAGTGTTGTCATCTCTTAATTTTACGCACCCTGGCATTTTTTGGAGCTCTTTTGCCGAACCAGTCCGGTGCCGTGTTCCTTTTCCTTTGGCCATTCGTACACGTACGTTGTCGTATGAGACGATCCGCCGTCAAGCACCACCACATAATCGTTATGCAGAACGATCGCCGCACTAATCAGACCCGATTGCAGCCATCCCATTAAAATAGTCCGCCAAAATGAACGCATCATTACGAGCGGCAATAAATTTGCGTGATTGCCTTTTCACCAGGCAGGATTATAACCACATGCCCTTTAGGTTTTTAAATTGACTGTTTGTCCAGACGCTGTCAACTTCAGTTATGGATGAAATACTATACCATAAAACTCCACTCAACAGCGCAATGCAGGTCCCATGTCTTGCTCCAGTAGACAAAGAAATTGGCGGTCTTTGTACCGATTAGTTCGAGCGGTATTTTTTGTTATCACTCTTCGGATGGACAGCTCCTCGCGTATCACATCACTCCGCAGGAAATTGAGATACACTTAGAGATGTTGAACTGTGAAGCCCCGGAAGACGCAGGATCGGCTTAAATCAATCTGGCGACTGACGGGGAAGAAAAGTTAAAAAAACACAATCAAGAAAGAAGGCAAATGTATCCGTGAGAAACCAACACGTGGAACTGTTGCGATAAGGTCTTTGGATGTTTGTGTGTGTGTGGGGGGGGGGGATAAAGTGCTCATGCATGAAATGCACGAATCAGACTTCCGGAGTTCTTTCTCTCTCTCTAAATTCTCCTGCTAGAACGGAACTGTATCCGCAAAACTGCATAAATAACCGCTGCTTGCGGGTAAAAGGATGCTAAGTCTATGAGATTCTTGGGTTCAATGTTTACACATCAATCTCACACACGCCGACTCTTACGCAGACACGAAGAGGGTCTTCAAAAACAATCAACACCAGCAGCAGATGGCATAGGATTCTCTTACGCGGGGCGCTGGCACTGAGAGGCTCGTTTAGCGTCTTTACCAGTCCGAACCAGGACCCCTCATAGTAGGGCCGGGGTGGGCAAAGGGGCAAGATGCATTCTATTGAAGATTGAACCCAAACTTTGGCATCTTGCCCATGATCATTTTGAAATTTCTGGGTATGGGGGGTCTAATTTGCAGACTCCCCGAAATTTCAAAATTTTATCAAAAACATCAGTTTTTCATCAAATCTAAACCGTTCTTGACTGTTTTGAATCTCCCAATTGCATTCATCAATAGGGAGCTTATATTGAGCCCAACAAACTTCAAATTTTAACGAAAAACTGACAAGTTTTTCAGTCTCTTGAAATCCCAGAAGGGCCTTGGAAATTAGACCCCCAGACCCCCCCCAAGTTTCAAAATGATCAAAAACCAAAGGCCGAATTTTTGTTCCATTTCTAAAAAAGTGCATTTTGCCCCTTTGCCCACCCCCTGGCCCTACCATGAAGAGTCCTGGTTCCGACTGGTAAAGACCATAAACGAGCCCATGCTGATAATATATGGCAACTGCGTGTCTCTCAAGTCGATTGGAGGAGGAGGAGGGGAGCTCGCTCAAAGTGTCAAACAAATGAGACGGTCTCTTCCGCAATGCGATCGCGTCTCTCATTTTTTAGGGTGCATTTATTTTTGTCAATGAAGCTATTACCGTCGATGTGTACGGGTTCTTGCTTTCCATATATCGCGCCTGTGTCATGAATCGTGAACGATATTATTATGGGTGAGAAGGCAACCCTCAAAGTGACAGTTAACACCCACTAGAATGTTAAATGACGGACGCAGTAGAAAACTGCCGACACAAATTGCCCGCAACGAACCACCCGTGTCGACTGTCCTGGAGCCGCGGTTATTTAGACGCTGTCTACAGCGCTTGAGTCTACAGACTGCATTCTAACCAATATTGCGCAAGTATGCCAATAAGCGGTGACCAGGCAACTTATCGTCTTAACGGCACCCGACATTTCGTGCTTGTAAACCAATACGTCGAACTTCTGAATTCGTATCCGGTTACAATTCGTACCCAGTCATATCGCACTCCGACAATTTCTCCGCAAAGACAAATTGTACTAAGAGACTATCAAAAGACATCTCGTATCCCGACTATTCGCATAAAAAAATGTGGTCCTCTTATTCCATAATCGATGAAACCTTTAATTAGACAGACCAGCCTCAACGTTTATGATTTTGCTCAAATTGAGCGAGAATCTTCCAGTGGATCCAAAAAAAGGACAGCATTCAAACTAATGTCATTCAGCCGCTTCAACCGTTGCCTTAGAACATTATCAGCAGACTAGACTTTTCTCATGCGCTTCGCGCACGTGGAGATCTCTCGCCTTGCTTCGTTCTGCCACGGGTACGAAAACAGATGAAGTTTTAAAGTAGATTATCTTAAGACAAAGCTGTCACTGTTGAGAAGGCTCTGTGCACGTGCTTCGCATGGGCACCGTTTCCGGCGGGCGGAATATCGATTTTTACATGTACCACGTCATTGTACCTGTCTACGTACTATAATTTCTTGGCTTAGAATTGTCTTGGAACGATTTGCCAAGTTTAACGGAAAGTCTATGATTACGATATGTCTGGATGTGGATTGAGATGTACAAATTGTCTGGGTCCCACCTGTGCGACTTGTGCGCGCACGGTCTTTAACGAAGTGTGCTCATTGTATGTAGCCATAACCTTTATATTCAAGCTGTTCTATCCCCGATCGTCCAACACTTGTGTTGAACTAAATGCAAATACAGCGTGCAAATACGTTCAAAACGAGCCATTGAACCGCTGCGTCAATCCTAAAAACGCACCCAAGGGATCATTATCGTTTTTTATTCTGATTTGTAAGGTATTGTGAAATTTAAGCTAGTGCGTGCCTGTCGGACAAGCGAAAACCAATCGGCTAAACCGTTCCACATACATTGTATCGTACAGTATAGTAATGCAACTTGCAAGTGCTTACAAAATGTCTTTTGTAGAAAAGCGGAACGGTGCGCCACTTATGATGCTGTATGATGTAAGCTTAGCCTCGTAATGCCTGTATAATGATGATCCCTTTATATACGACTCATTACGTGGACAGTAAAGTGTAAAGTCAAGTGCCAACACTGCCAACATATGGTTCGTTAATGTTGAGAAATAATTCTAATTTACAATTTTACCCCGTTCGGTGTTTTTTAAATACTTTTTATCAGCATACTGTAAGTGACTGTAACTAATTTAATTATAGTAAAATTATTTAGAGGAGCATGCGTATCGCCATAGTCTGTTTTAACCTCGTCAATAAAAAAACGCACAAAAGAATGAGGTGTTGATGTGGGGGTCATGTTTCACTTTGCGTCTATTTTTTGCGCCCACAATTCTTTCAGTCCAGTTAAACACTGTATCCTCATCGTTTGTGCCTATTTGCTGAGCCCGCTAGAAACATGGGTGCAAGAAACATGACTCCACATGACCCCACATGACTCAGTTGGTATATGTCTTTAGAGTAATGGACATCTTCAAAGTTGCTCACATGATTTCCCAACGCCTCACTTTTGTCGCCATATTTCAAACCACAAGGCTGGCAGAATTCGTCTGCATGTTTATACCGTCTCCTGCTTTTGCTACGTAACACACGTCAACTGAACTGAGCGTGTGTGTTAGACAACTCCCAACAGCAAAAGATATCAATATCTCCGGGCAAATCTCGGCGTTTCAACTTCTGCCACGCCAGTCTGTGTGGCCTGCGTATTGACAATTTTAATTTTTTGGCTGCCGCGACGATCGCGGCGACTGTCGGTCGAGGTGGGCGACGTCTGCTGCTGCTGCTGCTGGTATCCTTTTCGAGCCCCTGAGCTCCATAGGGCTTGATCCAGATCCTCCATCAAATCCTCAACGTCTTCCAGACCAATTGAGAGCCTGGCCAAATTGTCTGTTACACCTGCAGCTTGTAGAACTTTAGGCTGCACGCCCTTGTGTGACATCACCGTGGGAAAACTGCAGACCGACTCGCAACCGCCAAAACTTGCAGCAACCGTGAAAATCTGTGTAACAAAAAAAAGTTAAATCTCCCTTGTCACTGCTCCAATTGCATCAACGACGAGTACGAGGAGGTGGCCCATTTTGAGCCAACCCGTTTTGGGTCTTATTTCTAGTCCCTTAGCAATTCTAGTATAGATCTCTATACTAGATCTCTATACCTTTCATATACATTAAAATAAACTTTTCTGAACAATACTCCCCTAAAAATTCAAGTTTGAATAAATTGGCATCAGTCAATTATTTTTATAATTTGGGGGAGGGGGTTTACGATCAATTTTTGACAGCATAACGCTAGCGTTTTTAGTCGTCTCAGCGAACATACACCTGGCCCCACCCACTGATTTCAAAAACTATTTTGCTAATGCCAGTCGATTCCAAATTGCATTTTGGGTGGACTAGGATCTCGAAAAGTTTATTTTAATCTTTAGAAAAGTCCCACTATACTGGAATTGTTAAGTGGTCAGAGCTAGGGCCCAAAACGGGGTGGCTAAAAATGGAGTACCCCCTCGTACCTTCAGATGGCGGAAAAATTTGAAAAGCTCGGTTTTTCCGCCGCTCAAATAAAACGAAAAAATTCCCGAACATCCTCGGCTTTGTTTTTTGAAGAGCTCGTAATTCGGGTGAGACGGTAGTCCAGGATGATTGACCTTTTCCACACAGGGATGCCTTTCGAGGAATTTGGCTACTAGCAGGCCGTTTTTCATGTGTTCTTTCATCCGGATGTGGAGGGTCTTGAGGCTGCGGAGAATGAGGTAGCAGTCGAACGGCGACGGGATGGCACCCATGTTATTCTGTAGGTACTTGAGCCGGTTGGCGAGGTCCTCGCTGTTGACGGAGGCGGAGCCCATCATCACGTCGGCGTGACCGCCCATATACTTTGACACGGACTGGTAGGATATGTCCACACCTAAATACGTACACGAAATTGTTGGAACATGAATTCGGTTTAAATTGCCAGTTGGCAGAATGTTTTGTCAAAAAAACCATTATGATTCAAATGGACGCTAACAAGTGGCAC
>LRSR01010433.1:0-21665 GCA_001579985.1 Hypsibius dujardini | reverse complement strand
AGACAAACAGACAGACAGACAGAGAGACAGAGAGACAGAGAGACAGAGAGACAGACAGAGAGACAGAGAGACAGAGAGACAGAGAGACAGAGAGACAGAGAGACAGAGAGAGAGACAGAGAGACAGACAGACAGACAGACAGAAAGACAGACAGACAAACAGACAGACTGACAAAGAGACAGACAGAGAGATAGAGAGACAGACAAACAAACAGGCAGACAGGCAGACAGACAGACAGATAGACAGACGAATAGACACTCGTACAAAAACAAAATTGAAGCCTCAGTTATTAAGACTAGTTATCCTCACAGCAACAACTTTACAAGCCGCGGGGACCTACAGCCTGGTTGTCACTGCCTGCACCAGTGCCGGCGTCTGCGTTTCAGTTCCCGTTACCGTGACCGTCTCATTTTGTGTCACGAGCACCACCACAGCAGCAACAACGGGAACTCCAGTTTTCACACAACCTGGTGGCTACACAATGGCCACGACCACCTGCACCGCTGGGTCCGCCGTCGGAGCGGTGTTCGCTACCAACGCCATCACATACAACATCAACAACGGAAGCACTATTTTTACCATCGACAGTTCCGGAAACATCACCTTGACGTCCGCCACGACAGCGGGAACTTACAACACTCAAGTGACGGCGTTCAGCGCAACCGGCGCGACAACTACCGTCCCGGTCACAATAACAGTTCAGTGTGCAGCTGGGTAGACCTGTATCGCTTTTCTCTAAATTGCTAAATATATTGCTACTAAACTAATTTTCTCATAACATGTAGATGAAACTACAATTTAATTGTTTTAATTTTTTATTCCGTGTTCGGTGGTTTTAATCCTGCTGTCTTGGCCGATCGCTTAGTTATTGCTTCACCCATAGGAAACTGTTCTGTATATTTCGATGTTTCGAGCATTGTCATGCAATGTAGCTGGCTAGCATTACTGTACTGCCACGATTTTAAGGGTGGGTTTTTTGCCCTACACGTAAATTACCGACCCCCCGGTCCAACTTGTGCTCACTGGTTTCACTGCGCTTTTTGGCGGACCGAATATTCGGCCGTTGATGAACGGAAGTGAATCCGTGACGTCACGTACAGTCTATCAGGGGTGGGCGGGGCTAAACCCCCCCCCCTTGAAATCGTGGCAGTACAGTAATGTCTTGGCCTTTGTTAATAGGTAATAAAAGCATTATTTAAAATCGCGTTAAAAGACCTTTTCTATTAAAGAATAATACTTAAATTTATTCGAATTCAAAATTTAATTCAAAATCGAATTCAAAATTATTATTTAAGCAATACAACCAACCTCGTGATGAGCTGTTCCGGCGTGCGCTGTTCGCCTTCAAGAAAAGAGAGCAAACCGTCAGAGCGAGGAACCCTCAACTGACTTTTGAGGTTGTAAAAACACTCGCTTGGTCCGTCAGCTCACTTGGTCCGTCAGCTCACTTGGTCCGTCTGCTCACTTGGTCCGTCAGCTCACTTGGTCCGTCTGCTCACTTGGTCCGTCAGCTCACTTGGTCCGTCGGAGGCTTCGTTGAAATTTCGACCAGCGAGGCTTCGCTGCAATTTCAGTCCGACAAGAAAAGATGGCAACTTCCTTACGTAACGGCATTGTTTGTCTTAGTCTGTTCCTTCAGCTGGAGTATAGAGTTAGAGCGAGATACTGCCCGCCGGATGGAGGGACGCCGGTCGAGAGATTACCGAATTCTGTTATTTCGAACGCGGATTTTTCAAACACAACTTGGGGAGAGATATAAAATGGAAATGATTGTCAGGTCGGACGTAATGTTCGCACGTTCCAAATTGAAGCACGTCGTCGGGTGTTGGCAGTCCGAAATAGAACCGAAAAAGGGATGTCGGAGTGCCGAGAAGGTGTGCGGGGAGGTGTGCGTGCTTGCGGGGAAGTACTGCTTATTATATTCTTCCTCCAATGGATTCCGGTAAGGGTAATTTGATTTATTATTATTGATTGATTTATTGATTTGATTTATTGATTTGCTTTCAAGGTGTTCGTTTATAAAGAAAGATGTCTTATTGTTTAGTTAGATACAAAGTTGTTCCTGTTCAAGTTGCAGTTTTGAATTACTTCCTTTTCAGATGGCAGAAGCACAGGCGCCTTATTTCAGCGGGTACTCCAACTCGCAGGCTCCGCAGTTCGCGCAGTCCTCATACGTCTTCAACATGACCACCTGCAGTACCGGTCTGTTCATCGCAGCCGTCCAAGCTAACAACCCATCCATCAGTCAAATCGCCTATTCCATCGACAACCGCACAGGGTCCCCGCAGAACGTGGCCGTCAACTATCAGACCGGCCAGCTGAACCTGGCCACCTCAGCGACCGGCAAGTTCCGTGTCAACCTCCGTGCCACCAACTTCTACGGCGCCGCCGTGGTCCCCATCACCATCCGTTGCGGTACGAATAACACGTGGCATAAACCTCAGGCTAACCGAGTTAAAGCCAAATTTTCCCCGGCGCCCAGCAAAATGGGGTGGTCGGAGTTTGAGCCATTTTGGCCAATGCGTGCAGCTGTTTGTTTACCACAGCTGACCACGCAGTCGATTGATTGATTGATTTTGTATTGAATCAATGAATCAAGCGATATGAGAAATAGCTGCACGCACTGGCCCAAATTGGCTCAAACTCCGACCACCCCATTTTGCTGGGCGCCGGTAAAAAGTTGGCTTTAATTCGGTCGGCCTGAGGTTTTACGCCATGTGTGTATTTCAATGTGGAACAGATGATGGAGTCCAGGTAAAATAACTTCAGGTACAAGCAACAAAAACGGCGTCGACATTGTCTGCTTCAACAACTTCTGCAGCAACGTCAGTAAGGGTGACGATTTCGACTTCACCGTCGGGACGTGCTACCCGGGTGCCCCGGTCGGCACGGTCTCGACGACCGGCGGGCAGGCCTACTTTCTGTCCAGCGGAAACAACAATAACAACTTCAACACCGGCAGTTTCGGCAACTTCAACGGTTTCAGCAATGGCGGCTTCACCAACAGCTTCAACAGTCCCAGCACATTCAATCAGAACAGCGTCATCGGTAACAATATGTTCAACTTGAACTCCAATACGGGGGCCTTGACGCTATCCAACTTCATCAACGTCGGCACGTACACGGTGACGATTGTGGCGTACAAGGACACGGGCAAGCAGGTGACGTTGACGGCCACCGTGGAACTCAAGTGTGACGGGAGCACGGGCGATAACGACTTCAATACTGGCCTGCAGTATATCTGTTTCGGCGGAAATTGCTACTATGCGAGTACGGGAAATTTCGATACGTCGGGTGTTTCGGTGTCGTCTGCTTACAGCTCCTACCTGAGTGGAGCGACGGCTTTTGGGTCGACCGGTTATGCCTTTACTAGTCAAGGGTGTACGGCTAGTTCGTACGTTGGTACGGTGACTGCGTTAAATTCGTATAATTACGGAATCGCTTCCGGGAGTCCGTATTTCACGATTTCAGCCGGCGGTAGGTTTATTGTCTTTGTCTGTCTATCTGTCTGTCTGTCTGTCTGTCTGTCTGTCTGTCTGTCTGTTTGTTTGTTTGTTTGATTGTCTGTCTGTGTGTCTGTCTGTCTGTGCGTCTGTGTGTCTGTGTGTCTGTGTGTCTGTTTGTGTGTTTGTTTGTTTGTTTGATTGTCTGTTCGTTTGTAACTGCATGTTAACGGCTTTTGCTTTATGTGTATTGACTATTAAAATTTAGGTGGAATATATCTCTCAAGTGATCTAGCGGCCGGCAACTACAGTATCGTTGTCTCCGCCTTCGGCAACAGCGGTTCAATCACCACTAACGTCTCCATCACCGTTAGCTGTAGTGTCAATTCAACCAGTAGTAGCAGTACGAGCACCTTAACGGACACAAGCTTTATCATTAACGCAACTTGCTTGTTCGGTAACTGCAATTTCAACAGCACCGCACCAGTGTTCGGATCTTCCCCTTACAGCTTCTCCCAGACTAACTGTATAAATGGTGTAAATGGCTCGACCATCGGAACAGTGTCGGCAACCGGGGCTGTCGTCTATTACATCGAGACAGGTCCTTGGAGCAACTACTACGATATCAATCGGACGAGTGGTGTCATCACAGCTTACGGTTCTGTACCCACAGGCACACCGGTCTACCTCACGGTGACGGCAACGAATCAGAACGGGGTTCCGACTAATGTTTTAGTTCAGATTTCAACTAGCGGATGTACAACAACAACGACTGCTGCAACAACCAGCACAGCACGAACTTCGACTGGGTCAACATTTTCGCCCGTCTTCCCGCAGACTTCTTATTCCATAACGCAGGTGACATGTGCAGTGTCGACACTCGGTGCTATCACGGCCACGAACGCGGCGAGTTATTTCATCAGCAGTGGAAACAACGGAGGATTTTCAATTAGCTCAACCGGTGTCTTGTCAGGTACAAATGTCGAAAGCTGACAGCGAACGAATATAAAATGCATTCTACGACATCTTTAGGCTGACAGACAGACAAGCAGACAGACAGACAGACATACAGACAGACATACAGACAGACAACAGGCAGACAGGCAGGCAGACAGACAGACAGACAGACAGACAGACATACAGACAGACATACAGACAGACATACAGACAGACAACAGGCAGACAGGCAGGCAGACAGACAGACAGACAAGCAATAAGCAACCATATCCTTAGTAACGCCCGATGATTGTCATTCTCTTTATCACAGCAACAACTTTACAAGCCGCGGGGACCTACAGCCTGGTTGTGACTGCCTGCACCAGTGCCGGTGTCTGCGTTTCAGTTCCCGTTACCGTGACCGTCTCATCTTGTGTCACGAGCACCACCACAGCAGCAACAACGGGAACTCCAGTTTTCACACAACCTGGCGGCTACACAATGGCCACGACCACCTGCACCGCTGGGTCCGCCGTCGGAGCGGTGTTCGCCACCAACGCCATCACATACAACATCAACAACGGAAGCACTATTTTTACCATCGACAGTTCCGGAAACATCACCTTGACGTCCGCCACGGCAGCGGGAACTTACAACATTCAAGTGACGGCGTTCAGCGCAACCGGCGCGACAACTACCGTCCCGGTCACAATAACAGTTCAGTGTGCAGCTGGGTAGAAACACCCAGAATGTTTTATTATTATGTAATGTATGTGTCGCGAAGAAGAGACCACTTTTTAAGATGGAGTTCTATCCAGTACGGTTCATTTCAGGCTGATGAACCCACGAATTTGTTTTCCATACAGTGATAATTTTTTATAAAGAATAATAACGTAATATTTATTCCCATAGGGAGAAATACAGTACATATTCCCACCAGACGGTTAAATTTTTTTTTTCGTTTTCGACTAGAATTTGTAACGGCAATTAATCAGCCGTTATTGTCAGCTCAATTTTATAATTCGTTTAATTTGTTAATGAACAAATAAAAAACATTTTCGAATAAATGAATATATAATTTTTGTTCTTCCCTCCAGAGAAACTCTCTGCGTGCACATACCCGCGCACTTTTTATGTGCACGTGCATGCGCAATCTTTGCGTGCACATGCACGCGCACGCGCATTCTCTGCGTGCACATACACGCGCACTCTCTGCCTGCACATACACGCGCACTCTCTGCATGCACATACACGCGCACTCTCTGCGTGCACATACACGCGCACTATCTGCGTGCACATACACGCGCACTCTCTGCCTGCATATACACGCGCACTCTCTGCCTGCACATACACGCGCACTCTCTGCCTGCAAATACACGCGCACTCTCTCTGCCTGCACATACACGCGCACTCTCTGTGTGCACATACACGCGCACTCTCTGCCTGCACGTCGGTCAATTGCACAGCCAGTTGCATTTTGTTCTCTTCACACAATTTCCATGCCGCGACCATCACCGGACAAATCCGATTTCGGCCGGGTGCTCTTCACAAAGATCTTCCCGCTGTGAAATTTAGGCACATAGACCGGTTTGACCGTCTTCGAGATGTTCACCGACATCCAGTGCACCACAAAGGAACCGTTCTTAGATGGCTTCTGCGAGAACATTGTTGTGGGTGCTGCGGTGGAACCGTCCGTGCCGTTGTTGAACTCGACGAACGGTGGCGTCACCACTTCGTCCCAGTTGAAAAAGTCCGTCTCACTTTGATTGTTCACCGGGAAGGGGTTTTCTTCCACTGTCCCGTTGCTGTAGACGGACGGATCGTCCTCGGAGAGGGCGGTTCCGTTTCGATCGAATACGTCAAATCCCGCGGCTGCTGCTGAGGCATCTGTCGGTGAGACCGGGATACTGTTCCCGTTTTCGTCGAGCGGCTCCGATAAGGAACCTTCTGTGGCTATCGTTGTCGTTGGAAGACGGGTTGTGCGACCTTCCGGAATGGGAGTGGTGGGCGTGGTACTAAGCGGTGGACATTTGCGAGTGTCGACGGTGACTAGCGTGACGTCGAGATTGTCTGGCTCATGCCCGTTTTTAGCCATCACGTTTAATTGATAGACCATGCCTGGTTCGACGTCTTTTTTCACCATCAGCACACCATCTTCGGGGTTGAGGTAGAAGTTAGGATGTCGTAGTTCGTAGGTGGGTTCAGGGTACCCTTTCGCCTGTAAGACATGTACTGTAGCAGACAAAACAATTCGGGAGATGGAACATCAAGAGCGATACAGATAGACAGACAGACAGACAGACAGACAAACAGACAGACAGACAGACAGACAGACAGACAAACAGACAGACAAGAGCAGACGGGTGGTAAGCAGGGAGGGAGATGGACAGATAAGTAGACAGGCGGGCACGCATAGAAAAGTAGACAGACGGACTCAAACAGGTCCTGGTTGATGCAAGGGTCGTGTACAAACCGTCACGGCGCCGGCGATGATGCCGGACTCGCATCTGGTCAAGATGAGAGCGTAGCAGCGCTTTTCGAACACCACGTTGTATCGCCTTTCATGCTGCACGTCGACATCCATGTAGCATCCGATTACTTCCACCACCACTTCCGCTACGTCGGTATTACCTTTCCTGTCCGAACCCTTGACGTAGAATATGGATGTAGTGTCGATGGGTAAGATGAGCTTTGCGGAAATCGTCCCGGTTACTTCATCAACTTGAAAGACTTCAGACTCTGTGCTATACCGAATGTCGTCCCCACCAGCTGCCTAGAGAATTCAGAGAACCTCCACAAATTCGCCATATCTGAACATGTACATCTGCTTGCATATCTATCTGTCTGTTCGTCTAGTTGTCTCTTTAGCTGTCTCTCGGTCTACCTGTCTATCTACCCTTCTCTCTACCTGCCTGTTGGTCTATCTGTCTGTCTGCCTATCTACCTGCCTGTCTGTGTGTTTGTCTGTCTGTGTGTCTGTCTGTGTGTCTGTGTGTCTGTGTGTCTGTCTATCTCTTCAGTGATTGTCTATCCCTTTGTGTATTGGACTAAAGAACGCCATGTTTACCTTGAGATGACCAACGGTACTTGAAGGCGCACGCCGCAGCGCGAAAAAGTGGTATGACACCGCGTCGAAACTGACCGTCGGACAGTTATGACTGACTTCCACGACCGCGGTCGCGCTACTCCCCCCCGCGTCCACCGCGGAGATATAGAACAACGGATAGGGATCCCTCGGTTTCTTCACCATAATCACATCCCCACGATGTCGGTGCACCGTGAAATCCTGCGACCCAAAGATCTGATACACCACGTCCGGCGGCGACCCGACCGCGGTGATGGTCCCAATTGCGCCATTCAGTTTACACGTCGCGTTGAGGTAAAAATTGCTACTGTTAAACTGCACGGCCGGCGGATGATTGAACAACTCCTCCGGCAAGGCCAGAACGGTGAAGAAAAGCAGAACCAAGTGCATCAGCCATATCGGTTGCAGCATGGCACCCTCTCAAGCCTCCATCTAGACCGGCTCTAATAATTCCCATCCATAAACCCACCCGGTTAAAAAAAGCAAGTAAGCTCGAAATCTCACGGACAGTCGGAACTTTATGCTGCCTGTTGGTACAAAAAAAACCCCCACTGCCGCGCTGGAAAGGACAATCACCACACGGTCCGCGGACACTTCCGCGCGCGTCTGGCGACACTTCCGGACGAGCCGGACATCCAACCCCAGCGCGGACAGCACGTCACAATGTCGTGTCTTGTTGCGATCTATTTCCGCACTTCTCCCCGCAGATGCCGGGTGTGAGATGGCATCACCGTGAAATACGATCGCTAAACGGTTGTCTGTGTCTGTGTGTGCGCGTGTGGCGGGGGAAAGTCAAGCTCAACCGCTTTCGCTCTCATCGGCCGTGATCAAGTTGTACATGGACGTGAATAGTGCGACCGCTTCCGGTTTCAGGGCGCGTTGAGCTTTCCACACCATCTGGCTGGACTTTAAGGCGTCCCCACCGGGGTAGGTCAGCTCTAGCTGGATGTAGTCGATCCACAGATCTGCAGACAAAAGCGAATTCAACTTTTAATGCTTGAAAATTTACCTTAAAAAAATGATCAGCCATGTGATCAATCAACTGAATCAATCAATCAACCATCATCCGGTGCCGGTAACTAATCATGGTTAATGTGCTTACCTGCACTGGTTGAGCCATGTGCGATGAGGGCTTGATCCAAAATATTTCTCAGTAGAGCAATCGGAGCCTTTCGACGCTTCTCCTCCTCCTCCAATACCCACTTGATCAATGGCTCGGTGAAGGCACCCGGCGTTTTGCACAGTTCCTGGTAGACCTTCCTACCCTTCCCGGTGCTTTCTCTGTAAGCCCATTGGAGGTAGAGAAGAGCGGACGAAGCCACTACCGGTCGTGTCTGTCTGAGAGCGTCCCTAAAGACCGCTTCCGCGTCGCTCGGTTGGTGTTGGAGCGTCCAAGAAATCAAATGCCGCCAGAATTCTGGATCCTAGGAGTGGAAGGAGCTAAAAGATTGCCTTACCCAAACTCATATAAACAACCAACCGTCATAGATAGACAGGCAGACAGACACACAAACAGGCAGACAGACAGACAGACAGACAGACAGACAGACAGACAGACAAACAGACAGACAGACTGATAGACAGAGACACAGACAGACTGACATAGAGGGGGAAAGACAGACGGGCGGACGGAGAGACAAGCAGACATACAGAAAAAAACCACAGACAAAGGCACGGATAATAGGAGGGATGAAGGAGTGACGAAACCTTGCAGAACTTACGGTTTTCGGTAAAGTCGCCTTCGCCCTCTGAATGAGTGGAATGACAGCACCAGAATCCGTGGAGACAGTTTCATAGCACTGGATGAGTTTGGCAAATCCGTCGAGCGTTACCGGAAGCACAAGCGCAGCTTTTGAAAGAACCGCGACGGCTTCTTGAACTCTCCTTCTGGCGAATAATATCCTAGACTAGACACAGCGCAAACGAAATCAATGTCAAAAATAGCTATGCCACGAAAAAAAACAATGCAAGCGCACCTACCCAACTGAGAAGGTGCGAGAAACCAACGGCCTTCTTCTGCTCCGCCATTTGGAATATCTCATGGGCTTTCTCAAATCGTTTCTTCAGCAGGTGCAGCCGATCATCGGATTTCGCCGCACTTTCCGAGTAGAGATCCACGAAAAACTCCATGTATTCCTGCCACATGTCCGCTAAAATAAGAACGATACCAAACATGCAATGGGAATCGTCTGAAACCAGCAGGTAATAGTCCTCCTGTTCAAAGTTCACTTCGAGATCATACTGTGACGCCTGTTTGTCTGTCTGTCAGTCTATCTGTCTCGATTTCTATCTACTTGACTGTTTAATTGTCTATCTACTTGTCTGCCCACTTGTCTGTCTGTCTGCTGTTGTCTGTCTGTCTGCCTGCTGTTGTCTATCTCGATGTCTGCCTTATTGTCTGTCTGTCTGTCTGTCTGTTAGTATGCCTGCTGCTGTCTGTCTGTTAGTATGCCTGCTGCTGTCTGTCTGCCTAGATGTCTGTCTGCCTAGATGTATGTCTGCCTAGATGTATGTCTGTTTGTCTTGCTGTCTACATGCCTGCCTGTCCGTTCGTCCATCTGACTATAGGGCTCACTATCTGTCTGTCAACCTGTCTTGTGACATCCTATCCAGAACATCGTATGTGATCATGCTTACCGGAATCATTCTTCTCAATCGCCGAATCCAAGACCTCAAAAGCAGCCTTCTCGACATTAATCGTCTCATATTCCGTCAGAGTATCGCCGTTAGCGGTGCTTCTCGTGGGCAGCAGGCAGAACTCAGCACGCCGTTTCCAGTAAGCAGGCAGTGCGCCATGCGACCTTTCCATCTCAGACAGGATGAACTCCGACAACGGCTTCCACAGTTCCTCCGGCAACTTCAAGGATATCTGAGTCGTATGGATAGCCCGATAGAGCGACGCGGAAAAATCGACGTCCGGAACCGTGAGCATGGCGTTGCGAGCAACAGCCATGACCAATTTCCCGGTGGCGATGGGATCATCGCCTTTGACGAGATCCGCTGTTGACACGCCTAACAGTTCTGCGCGAGCGTAGACGTTGGAGGCAATCTTCAACTCGGCCAGCAAATACTGAAACGAGCCAAATTAATGAAGAACAGAATTTATCTATGGAACCGTCTTACCTCTCTCCATAGCTCTTCGTTTTTTGGGTGCCAGCGTAGGGCTTTCATAAAGAGCTCCCTGGCTGTGTCCGGGGAACCGTTTTCCTTCAGCTCGAAGTTTGCAGCTTTTATCCAGACCTCTGGAGAGAAAAAAAAGTCCTTTGACAGCCCCGACTTGTCGGGAATTTGCAGGGGAATCCGCACCTGGCTTATCCGAGTGGACCTGCAGCATGCGTATGAAGACCTGGCTGGCCATGGGATGCCAGTTGAGGAATCGGCACAGCTCCACGTGAAGATCCCACACCTCCATACTGCCGGGGTGACGGCCTTCTGCTCTCTGTGAAGGAAAAAGCGTCGGAGTGACCGCATAATGTTGAGAAGACCAACAGTCATACAATCAACGGCAAGATTGAATACACTGCAGGGACCGGGGTATGGGCAAAAGGGGCGGAGCAGGGGGTGGTCAGGTGGTTGATTACACTGAAGGGCCCGGGGTATGGGCAAAAGGGGCGGAGCAAGGGGTGGTCAGGACACTTGAGGGTCCGGGGTATGGGCAAAAGGGGCGAAGCAGGGGGTAGTCAGGTGGCTGATTACACTAGAGGGTCCGGGGTATGGGCAAAAGGGGCGGAGCGGGGGGTGGTTAGGGATATGGGCAAAAGGGGCGGACCAGGGGGTCAGGTGGTTGATTGTTCGATTGTTTGAAAACCACCTTCTGCCCCGCCTCTTTTGCCCATTCCCCGGACCCTCTAGTGTACTCAATCTTGTCGTTGAGTGTATATTGTCTGTTACTTACTAAGAGACGCGTCTGACAGCGCTTTCCAACTGATCCCTCAATTTCGTTGAATTTGAAGTTATATCCCAGACGCTGAAAACATGCAACATCTATGCGGTACAGTTATAGAGCCAAGATAAGACTTCCCAGAATTGATTCGGTGCCAATTGGGGTCCGATTCGTTCAGACGTCGTTCAGACGTCAAACGTCTGAGAGCAATCGATTGATTGATGGATTAATCAAATCAAATATTCGAAACAGTATTCATCGATTGATTGATGAATTAGCGCAATCAAACGTTTAAAATGAGAGCGATCGATTGATTGATGAATTAATGAAACGCATAGCCCAAGACGATAATCGATTGATTGATTGATCAATCAGTGAAAATGTTTATTTCAAACGGAAATAACGTCTGACTCACCTTCCTGCGCTCCCGAATCAGCTCCAAAAACTCCATTTCATACTGCAAATAAATCTCACAGTTAGATTACTGCAAAAACGCACTGAAAAACTAATAAAAAAACATCCGGTCATAGTTCTGATTTCGTTAAAAATGCTTTGCCTTGACGTATTTCAAGTGATCCTCCACGCTTTTTCCATGCCGACCGACGTTGTACTCCAACTTGCGGAGCGTTTTCACGATGGACCTAAACGGCAATCAACTCCGTCAAATGTAACTCCCCAAATAATCGGGCACAACGCCGCTCACTTGATCTCTTCGTCGGTGCAAATTTTTGCCTTCACAAGTTGTTCCAGCTCCTGCAGCGCACTCTCCATCCGCCGGTCCACAAACTCCGCCATGATCCGGCAATATAGGGCTCAAGAGGGGGAGGAAATAATTCCCAGCAGAATGAGAGTTGAAGAGGATGGGGATGACGGTTAAAATTGCGGCGACCCGGAAAAAAATGGCTTGCGAAATCAGCTGGACCCCAAACGCCCACGAGCGCCCACCCCCATAGCGCCCACGAGCGCCCTCCCCAAACTACTTCCCCCTTTGTTTATTGTTCGTCTGAAGGACTTTGTTCGTCTCTTCTAAATTGCTTGTTCGTCTTGTGTAACTTCTGCGTTCGTTTTTTCTAATCGATTTGTTCCGTTGTTACGCCGAGCAGTAGCATCTAAATCAGCTGTCATGTAGGTATTTTCCGTTAATTTTTTTTTTTTACTGGAGCTGGATTATTTTTTAGTGTGGAAGGGATGACATCTTCGGAGGAGGGAATCGGAGTGATTGCTGGGAATGGGAATTTCCTGAGCGATCTTCCGTTGGATATTTTGCATAAGCTGCTGACAGAGTATGTCGGAGCAGAAGGGATTGCCAGCCTGGAGTGTGCGGGGCCATCGATGGTGGCCTTCTGTCGGGATGATGCTTTGTGGAGAAAACTCTGCTGTTTGGAGTTGGGTTTAATGGGGAAGGAGTTGGGCGGTCCGTGCAAGCGCAGCAGAGTGATTTCGGGTGAGCTAATCAATCAATCAATCAACCGATCAATCAATCAATCAATCAGTCAATCAATCAATCAATCAGTCAATCAATCAATCAATCAATCAATCAAGGAGTGCAGACGAAAGGTGCTTCTGTTTGAGCAAATTATTAGGCATGGATTGCTGGGCCTTTGATTGATTGATTGATTGGTTGGTTATGATGATTGGAGTGGAGCAGTTCTTTTGAATTTGATGTTTGGCTTAGTATCCATTGTACTATTGGATTGTAGATTGAGTTAATGACTGTTATATGATAATGTGACGTATGCTTAATGTCAAACGATCAGTGGTTGTGATTGGTTGATTGATCGATTTCGATGCACAATAAATTAAAACTTTTTTCGCTTTCGATGTTCCTAGACGAAACAGATGCGGATCATCTCATCGAAGGCTCGCCGATGTCTTTCTACACTCTCTTTACCGAGCTCATCTATCCTTGTCGCGGACTCTTTGGTCGCCTGCTCTGCTCCTCCGCAACCTGCTACGGCGATGTGATAACCATGACTTACGATAATGGCGCCATCTACGGGGAAGTGTGGTTTCCACCGGCGAAAGTGACTGACACGATGAAATCTCTCTTGGATTTCGTGATCTACGTGGATGAGAGCACGGAGGAGTTTGAGATTTTCTACGAGCATTCCCCGACAACTAAATCGACTGTATTATATCCCAAACTCAGGAACAATATCATTCGGGTGTCCGGCCTGAAAGAAGGGTCTTTGAAAGCCGTCTTGGCTTTCATCCGCAGAGATTTCAACCAACCGTAAGCTTAGCAGTCGTTTTTGGAACGGGTTCGCGGAATTAAAAAGGAGAATACTTTGGCAGGTACATTCAGAAAGTGCTCGACTTTATCCGGAGAGTTGGACCGTCCTGTCCACGACCGCGCAACCTCTTCAACGTTCGACTCTTCCCTCATAGTCTGCGGCAGTGGTTCTTCACTGACTGGATCCAACCGTCCAACTTTCCGTCTCCTCGGCAGATTTATGACAGAGTCATTCGATCTACTGCAGCCGGTAGCTGTGTTCTGGACGGTTTCTTCAAGGGAACATACGGGGCTCATGGGACAGAGCTTATTTTGGTAGGCAGGCAGGCAGGCAGACAGACAGACAGACAGGCATGCAAACAGACAGACAGACAGACAGACAGACAGACAGGCAGCAGACAGACAGACAGACAGACAGACAGGCAGACAGACAGGCAGACAGGCAGACAGACAGACAGGCAGACAGGCAGTGAGACGGACTGGTAGTCAGAAGAGTTTGAGTGAACGAACGGCTATCGTTCAAGATAGATCTGTCTGATAAATAAAAATTCGTTATTTTCAGATGCGAATAGAGGAAGTTTCTGGTAAACCCCATATCGTGGGGTTAAAAATCAAGGGCGACCCTAACGTACCCGCTGGTGTAAATTCTTTCCAATTCGGCCTTCATAGCAACATTCGACTCAATTCCACCCAACAAAACGACATTGCTTACTTGGAAAGTTTGCAGCATGGACCGCAATGGCTGAGCCAAGACCACCAGCCACAGCCCTTCTCGCTTCCCGATGCTGCCACTTTTCTCCTGCGAGTTGACCCGGAAGCGCCGCTGCCGACTTCCTGTATCGGACGGATGGTAGGCAGCGCCACCATCGCCGAGGACGGCTACCGCAATCCGCAGAGCATCGTGGCGCACTTGGTGATATTCTCGCCTGAGAAGTTTCTCATTATGTTTCTGGGTCCGTTAGATGTAGCCTCGGTGTTTGAAAAGGTGTCGGACATGGACCGATTCACCTCGTTTTACCGATAATTACCTATCTCACACATTTATACTGTCTTTTTCCGTTTTAATTTGGTTCGATCGGCTCTTAGTTTTATGCCTTCATTTTTATTTTGAAGAGAAGGTCTGTGACGTTTTGAAGTGATAGCTTGTGATCTTTTAAATTTTGTTATTTATTTATATATAAAAACGATTGCAGTATTGTACTGTTTTTTTACGTCGTAAACCTGCAGCAGACGTCATTGCAAGGACAATACCGTAGGCTCGCGGTCTCAAGGGACACTTTTGAAGGGACAAATATACGGAACAGCACAACTGTACAATCAATCAATCGAGCACGACGAGTAAGCTGTACGAAATGAGCCAATCAAACAATCAACGGGTAAGCTGTACGAAATGAGCCAATCAAACAATCAACGGGTAAGCTGTAGGAAATGAGCCAATCAGAGAAGAGTGAATCAGATTGAACATTCAATCGAGCGCAGGGCCACACCGAGGGAGGCGGGGCTTAGCTGTCTCTTGAGATTGCGAGCACCTTACGGACACAAACATTAATGGGAGAAAAACGTCCCTAAACCAGTAAAGTATGGCCCAGACCGGGCAAAACCTGAGCCTACAGTGCAAGTCTACGACAGACTTCTATTAGGGACGCTGCATGGAATGGGCGATTGGATTTTTTTCTTCAATGATGCTTGCGTGTTCTCGCCAACAAAGGCTTCTTTCCGGGCACAAGCCTTCCACTTGGCTGAAATCAATTACTCGACTCATCGAGCTTTGGTGAAGCAAAAGGCTTGTTCCCGGGAACAAGCCCTTTACTTGGCTGAAATCGATTGATCCAAGTGTCCATACAACTTCCAATTATTGCTGGTAGCAGCTGCCTGCTGCCGCGAATGGTTGATTGATTGAATATTTGATTTGGTCAGAAACAAGTGAAAACATTGCAAGAACAAACGGAAACATTGCAGGAACAAGTAGAAACATTGCAGGAACAAGTAGAAACATTGCAGGAACAAGTGTACACATTGCAGGAACAAGTGTAAACATTGCAGGAACAAGTAGAAACATTGCAGGAACAAGTAGAAACATTGCAAGAAAAAAGGGATAATTGCATTGTCTATCTTTTCCTTGTTCCTTCCAGAAACGTCCTGTTTTACGCTTGCTGGGATTTTTTCGTCACAAATGACAAAGATACCGGAGGACTGGAAATCCGCGTTCGTGTTGAGATTGACCGAGGAGTGGCGGAGTGATGAACTGAAGGAAGTTCTGTAAAGCTTTCTGCCTTTTTGGCGTCTCGCGTTTGACAAACCCGCGCGGTTTCAGCGCCTGCGAGAGGTGGGTTTTTGTTCAAATAATACTCCGGCTTAAATTTTTCATTCTCTTCGAATCGCATTTCTCCGTCGCTTCGTAGTACGTCGCTGCAGAAACAGCTGCGGAAAGAAAGGTGGCTCTTCCAGGTTTCATCAGAATCGAGGATTCCAGGTCTCGTCGGCGCGTTGCATGACTGATTGGGTGATTGATTCGCTGTTTTGGCCTGGGGAAATTCTTTAGATAAAACTATCTTTTAGAGGCTTCAGCCATCACCGTCAACGTAACGTTCCAGTGCTCGTGCAGAAAGCCCTGAATCAGATGTCAGAGTGGAATAATAGAGTTTTCGCAAACGGTATATCTCACGGTATAGCCGTACAGTATAGAAAAATGAACTCGGGTCAGAGAGAGTTTTCTATATTGTACCGCTTTACCATGAGATATACCGTTTGCGAAAACTCTCTAATGTGACGGGTCCGTGCAATACGCACGGGTTTGTCAAACGCGAGACGCCAAACTGCAGAAAACTCTCCAGAACTTTCTTCAGTTCATCACTCCGCCACTCCTCGGTCAATCCCAACACGAACGCGGATTTCCAGTCCTCCGGTACCTTTGTTATTTGTGAAGAAATCCCAGAAGAAATCCCAGCAGGTTTAAAACAGGACATTTCAAGAAGGAACAGGGAAAAGATAAGCAATGCAATGTTTCCGTTTGTTCCTGCAATGTTTTCGGTTGTTCCTGCAGTGTTCCCGTTTGTTCCTGCAGTGTTTCGTTTGTTCCTGCAATGTTTCCGTTTGTTCCTGCAGTGTTTCGTTTGTTCCTGCAATGTTTCCCTTTGTTCCTGCAATGTTTCGTTTGTTCCTGCAATGTTTCGTTTGTTCCTGCAATGTTTCCGTTTGTTCCTGCAATGCTTTTGTTTGTTCCTGCAATGTTCCCGTTTGTTCCTGCAATGTTCCCGTTTGTTCTTAAAATTCTTTGTTAACTTTCTAAGTACTAGAACCTCGCAGGTATTATTTAGCGTCCGGGTAAGGTGTTAAATCGCGCCTGGGCAGGATTTTGTCCTTCCATCGATGTTTGTGTCCTTTCAGACACTTCTAACAGTCTGTAAAAAGGGCTGCAAAATTTAAGTTAGTTGATAGCTTGCGATCTTTATGAAGTTTATTTGTAGTGAAGCTATAACGTGGTGTTGGCTTGCAATCTTAAATTTTGTCTAGACGAAACTGCAAAATGTACAATCATTTGCAGTAAAGCTTTAAGGCGATGAGGGTTTGTGATCTTTAAAGTTTATATATAAAAATTGCTGCAAAATACAGTAGATATAAAGCTAGAAGTACTCTCACAAACGAAACTTAAAAAGGCAACTATTCATTCAGTAAGAGGCACTTGGGTACCAACAGCGAGAGACACAGGCAACGGCAGTGAAAAAAAATGGCAACGTAATAAGGCAGACCTGTCTGAAGGCAGACCTGTCTGAAGGCAGACCTGTCCGCAGTTCTCCTTCTCCTGAAGAACACGTCGAACGCTGGCGTCAGCTTCAATGATGCGTCAAAAAAGTGCACATAAGTAACAAGTACTGTAAAGTCTCGACCACTTGGTGCCAGTTTTTAATGACCCCCGTATATTATGACTGCAGGGTAACTGCAGGGTAGCACAGTGTGTGCAGGCATAATATACGGGTGGGTCTAAAAATTGCCACCAAATGCTCCAGACGCTACGGTACGTTTTCACAGTTCGCCGTGACGCGAACTGGCTTGCCAGCGTCGCTCACGACGCGCCCGGGTCTGGCCCTGCAGGTTACGGTTGGTTTCCCGGGGTACCGGCACCAGCCCTTCTGCGGGGATCTGCTGGCCCTTCTGGTAGACCTTCAGCGTGGCGTGGGTGTCCTTCATGCCCATCTCGTTCTTAGCGACGCATCGGTAGCTGCCCTGGTCGCTGGCCTTTGCGTTCTGGATCAACAACCAGCTGGTCATTTCGAACTTTTCCGGGCCGCCGCGCAGCTGCACGGAGAAGTGCTCGTCGTCACCTAACAAGACGGACAGAGGAGCGTCAAAATCCACAAAACAAACAGGGCGAAATGGCAGAAACTAAAATCAGTCAATTAATTATAGCTTCTTTAGTTAGTTAAAAATTAATCACTACGGACTCTTTATTTTATTTAATTTTATTTAATTTAATTTAATTTAATTTAATTTAATTTTTATTTTATTTTATTTTAGCAAATATTACTTTTAATTTTAGCCTGCTTTTAAAAACTGAAATAGTTGATTAACCTTGGTTTGTTTTTAAATTGTTCTCATTTACATTTTTTAGTAAAGGAAACATTCACTCTAGTTTAGTCGAAATTAGTTGATCAAGGTTAAGTTGTTTGAATGTGTCTCACTTATATTTTTAGGCAAAATAAAACTTTTAGTTCAGCGTTTAATCAGGTAAAAATACTTGAAGCCATGAAATTATTTATTCGTACGGAATTCTTATTTTTTAGTTGGGTCTTTTAGTTCAGCGTTTAATCAGGTAAAAATACTTGAAGCCATGAAATTATTTATTCGTACGAAATTCTTAGTTTTAGTTTAGTCTTTTAGTTTTGCAACGTTCAAATTTTACTCCAACGTACTGGGCAATGGCGTCTCGATGTGCTGGTCGTCGTCGACGAAGCTCCACAGGATCATGGGTACAGGGTTGCCCATGGCCTCGCAGCCGAGCGAAATGTTTTCACCCTCGTAGATGTGCGCGTCGTCCGGCGCAGTTGCAATCCAAGGGTCTAAAAGGAAGGACTTGAAATTTTTATCTTATTTATTTATTTATTTTTTATCTTTTTTTTTTTATTTTTTTTTAGCTTTTTTGGCTTTTCATTCGAAAAATTGATAATACACTATGGTATTGTACGAGGACGAAAAAAGAAGTGCCTGCAACACCCGGTGTTCCCAAGCGGTCACCCATCGAAGTACTAACCGAGCCCGACGCAGCTTGTCTTCCGAGATCAAACGGGATCGGGAGCATTCTACGTGGAATGGTCGCAGGCAAAAGTCGCCGGAAATATTTCAAGCGAGAAGTAAAATTTTTTAAAGTATTTTGAGGAGTTTCAAAATTAAGCTACGATTACTAATGGAAGAGACTAAACTGTATTTATGCATTTCCCTCCCTTTTCTAACATCGTTCGATCGTCTCCCATCCCGCACTTATACCTCAGAAACGGTCATGCCGATTATCTCCATTCGTTTTCTTTTTAAAAAACGTTTTTGCCAAGAAACGGTTTCATAACTGGCTTTTACCTTAAACAAATCGGACCTCTGATGTCTGATTGATAGGGAACGAAAAACCGAGGGCTGTTTTTCCGGTCTTTGTACACGTGGAACTTGTGCGCGGCGCGTGCCACCGTTACAACCGCACATATCAAGGCTTCCTATAATTCCTGCTTGCACTCACGACCGATTGCCAATGCCAGTTTTGCCTACCTCCTTTGCAGGGACCTTCCCGTTCGATGATGATCTTCTCGTTGGTCTCATTGGCATCCTCCATCAACTGGCAAAGGTTCTCGTAGGTCTCCTTATTCGATCCGCAGATCATCTTCTGATGCGTGCAGACACAGACCTGCCGAGAAAAGCAGAAAGTGTACTCTTACAGCACACCCTCAGCACCATCATCCGCACTAGTTGATTGGGCCGAGAAAAAAACCCCGTTTTTTAAAATGGACGGAAAATATGTGAAAGTATTACGGAGTCAGTTTCCGGCAAGTCCGCCCGACCGCGGCACTGCAGATTGTCCCCGCACGGTCCAAACTTCTGCTCCAGCAAGTCGGCGCCGCTTCCGGTCTCGCGGTCGCAGCGGTCACCCTCGAGATTCCCGCAGACCAGGCAGCAGCCGCAGCTGTCTTTGACCGTGCCAGCCAGACACTTGCTCGGCTCCGGCGGGCAGTCCTCCTTCACACACGTCGGGCACTGCAGACCGACTACGTGACCGATGATCAGGGCGGAGACGAGCGTCAAGACAATCAAATAGCCTGCCATTTCGATTTTTAGGCGAAAGAAGAATGGCCGTTTCAATCGGAAGGAGTTCCAGCCCGAAAAGCAAGATCGAAAAAAAAGAGAGAGCTCGCTCTAGATTTCGGTTGCAGCACACACACAGACAGTCCAAGAACATGTGTGTGGTAAAGGGATTATGCCGGGGAGAAAGTTAGAGGGTCGGTCTCGCTTTCTCTCTCTCTCTCGGATCAGCATCATCTTGGTCGTCCTTCCTTGTGTAGGAGTATCTATATTTGTCCAGTGCATGATGAGCGCGTCCGGGTTGCAACAAGTTACACTCCGCCTCTTTATTTTAACACAGTTGCCGTTTTATCGGTGACGACGGTGTCGGTCTCCGGCCTTGTTGTGCTGCATACACACTACCGTGGACGGCACAACTTGTGTGTTTACTAAAGATCCGGACGATGCACACCGAGAGACACGGCAAGACGGTCGGTGTCTTCTTGTCTGAACATAGAGACGAGGCTATTCGTCGACTGCTCTTCTTGCTCCAGATGTGGTGATGAGTTGACTTTCTCGAACTCCTCCACTCGGGCTATTGCACAGCCTGCCTGGGAAAGGGAAGACATCTCGGTCTATTTATAACAGCTTTAAGATCCATTGCGCGTGCACAGAAGCCACGAGAGACAAGGGAGTGGAAGGAAGACCGGAGACGGTGTGTACGACTTTTGTGGATACCGGATGGTACAGGACATAAACGCATGAGATCTGGAATTTGCATCTGCCGGCTGAATATTTTATTCTGGAGAAAATCATTTTTGAGACTGTAGCGAAATATTGGTGAACAAACTGACGAGTACATAAACGGGTGTTTGATAGTGTCAGTTCCAGCGTGATGCAGCTAGTTAGAGCGACAAAATGAACTTGATAAACTCACTGAATCTAAGGACGGTTACACAGGCAGACTACAGCGTACCGTACCGTCGCGATCTCAAGGGACAGCTAAGCGCCGCCTCACAAGGGAATTTTGCAACTCTCCAACACGAAATATTGCACTGTGTTTAATTTTAATTTAAATTTAATTTAAATTTACATTTAAATTTAAATTTTAACAGATGCACACAAGTTGGTTATGCTTAATTCCGTCGAAAAATAGCGTGCGATCTCCAGCCAACTTTTTTAAAGAACGAAAAACTCTTTCGCGGTGGTACATAGAGGGCGCTTTCAACGTTACCATATAGCACGTCGATTGATTGCTGCATTATGGAATACCGCTGTAACGTTCCAGTATAAACTGCTGGAGGAACGTTAAATTAAACAAATTCTAACATTGCTTTAACTTGAATAAATTAAAATGTCTTGGCTTTATTTGTTATGTGCTATATTCTAAAATGCAACAATCAGTCGACGTGCTATATGGTGACATTGAAAGCGCCCTCTATGTACCACCGAGAAAGAGTTTTTCGTTCTTTAAAAAAGTTGGGTGAAGATCGTACGCTATTTTTTTAAGGATTTAAGAACAATTAAAATTTAAAATTTAAAATTAAAGACAGTGCGAGATTTCGTGTTGGAGAGTTGAAAAATTCCCTTGTCAGTGCAGCACGCACCCACACACCGGTCTAAATATACGGCGCGAGGCGGGCGGAATGCACGCCCTAGGGCACTCTACTATCCCTTGAGATCGCGACGGTACGGTAGTACGGTGGCACAGTATGCAGAACTCTCTATACCGCCAACAAGATGGCTATTGCGGGGAGCCATCCAGTCTTCCGTTCCTCAGTCCAGTTTTTCATCCCTCCGTCAGACTGTCTGTCACTCGGTGTGTCT
>LRSR01010430.1:0-13175 GCA_001579985.1 Hypsibius dujardini | reverse complement strand
AACAGACACGCAGACAGACACGCAGACAGACATGTAGACAGACATGTAGACAGACATGCATACAGACATGCAGACAAACAGACAGGCAGGCAAACATGCAGACAGACATCATGCGCAGACCCTCAAAAAAGTTGCACACGGCGGTCGCAGGCAGGTACAATGTTCAAACAGGAAAGAACAGGCTGAAATCCTTTATCGATTGATGAGAACATTGGAATCAACCTGAAAGATGCTGGAAGGAATTGGAATTACTTCCGTACCTTCACTTGAAGCAGCGGAATCCGCACCTTCATCTCCCGTTGACGGCGCCGACGTGGCTGCTTGACCATTCATGCCACCCGCGTCGGATCCTGCAGTCTGACCACTTCCTGCAGCAGGAGCAGAGTCATCCCCACCACTCGGTTGAATTGTAACGGCAATCGTTGCAGCATCCTGCTGAAAACTCGGAGTTGTGGCCAGACCGTCTGTACCTCCGTCCACGACGGAACTCCCCGCGACCGGGGCATCACCTGTGTTGCTTGACACTGTCGTCGCGGAAAGGACACCCTCGGTGGATGCGGAATCATCCGTCTGGATTGGGCTGTCAGTTGCAGACTGGCTTCTGGACGCTTGGTTGGAGTTACTTGCTTGTTTGCTCTGACCGATGGCTTGACCGGTCTGACTAAGACCACCACCAGCAGAAGCTTGATTCGTCTTACTAGCCATCTGACCGGCTGGGCGAAATGTCTGACTGGACTGCCCGGCGACGGCACTTGTCTGGATGTACTGGCCGGACATTCCCGCAGCTTTGCCTGTTTGGCTGGCTTTACCAGTTGCCCTCAATGTCTGACCGGATTGACCGGCGACGGCACTTGTCTGTATGACTTGACTGGACTGTCCCGCAGTTTTGCCTGTCTGAAGCGTCTGAACAGCCGTTCGATTCATCTGACTGGACTGGCCGGTGGCGATTTGCTTTGTCTGAGCCGTCTGCCCAGATGTCTGTCCGGATGTCTGTCCGAATGTCTGTTTTGTCTGACTGGATTTTCCCGCGGCTACGGCCTGACCCCACTGCCAGGCAGCAAGGCCTGACTGGTTCGACGACTGGCCGGTCGTTTGAGTGCTGGACTGTTTGCCGGATTGGCTGGACTGGCTAGACTGTCCGGTGGTGGCTTGATTTGTCTGTCGTGTCTGCCCAGACGACGACTGCTTTCCCCGACTTCCGGACTGACTGGATATTTGTTGCATTGTCTGGCCGTACTGACCGGCAACACCACTTGTCTGGATGACCTGTTTGGAAGTGGCGGTTGATGAGGAGGGGCCGCGCTGTGATACGGATAATCTAACGACGCCAAATGAGCCACTTCCTGAGCCAGAATCGCCGCTGGCTGCTTGGTCCCCGTCTAAGGAGAAAGACTGAGTCGAAGGGCCGATTTCTAAGAAAGCAATTGTGCGTGTCTGTCTGTCTGTCTCTCTGCGTGCCTGTCTGTGTGCCTGTCTATCTGTCTGTCTGTTTGTATGTCTGTCTGTCTGTTTGTCTATTTATATGCCTGCCTGGCTGCTTGTCTGTCTGCCTGTGTGCTTGCCTGTTTGTTCATCCGGACATCTTACCCGTAGATGCAGTAGCAACGTCTGGGAGAGTCAGTTTGTACAGGCGACTGTTGGCATAATTCGCCAGTTGCTCAAGCTCGGGCCTGCAGAGGACAAATTAGCAGCCTACATTTTTCAAGTTTCAATTCATTGCATTGGAGCTGCCTGACTTCGGATTTCTCAAACGTGGATCTTACTGTGAGCAATTGACGGTTGATGGGAAATCACAGACAAGGCTCCGTTGATTGAACAGAGTTCCTGAATGCATTAATAAAGTTCATAAGACTCTACAGGTTGAAATTTCACCGACCTTTGGTTTGGTTATGCTTTCCAAGTCAAGTACCAGGTGGACAGAGGTACGTCGACCGAATCATGTGTTTGTCACCCGAGCATCGGTGAAACTGCTGGCAACCCATTTCCGCATCCGCGTAGTAGCCAGGTCCGGATGTTTGCTCACATTTGAACGACGTTATCTCGGTTTTCGTGTAGCTCGGATAAGGCTGGCCCTCCTGGCGCTTCATCATCTGTTAAAAAGCTTCAAATGAGATCCTCTGAATATTGGAATACAAGGACCCATGCGTAGGTTTTCTTCTGCGCTCTAAGGTCAACATCCCTGCCTGCCTGCCTGTCTCTATGTATGTATGTTTGTCTGTGTGTCTCTCTGTCTACTTGTCTGCCTGCCTGTCTGTCTGTTTGTCTGTCTGTCTGTTTGTCTGTCTGTCTGTCTGTCTGTCTATGTATCTGCCTGCCTGTTTGCGTGCCTATCTGTCTGTGGCTTTATTTGTGCCTGCTTGCTAGAATCAAAGTTTTTCCTCACCGCTGCGTTCGTGATTGTCGCCAGACCCAACAGGAACAAAATGACGGACCTTCCAGTCATGCTAATCCAGTACGGTGGTTGCTCTCCCAAGTCAAATCTTTGTATGTTATAGTTCCTAGGACCGGATAGATTCTAGAAAAATCAGCTTCCTAAAGTAAAGCCCACTTAGACCTTCCTGTTGCAAAGAGACAAAGATATTATGATATCACTTCCGGTACGAAGATAGTCGTGCTATGTAGGCGACCATCGCATCGCCTGGAGATATCGGCCTTTAATAAGATTTTGTTCACACGATATGCCGTGATGCAGTCGCAGTTGCGCGTCCCTGCCGGTATTGTCTCCCATTTCAATCCCCTCAATAGAAGGTTCAACAAAAGCATCTGCAGTCAGGTGTGACCGTGAACCACAACACACGATGGCAACTGGCAATGGAATGCAATAATGCGCGCGTTAATTACGCCATTCAATCGAACCCGCGTAAGTTTCCAGTTACGACACTCACACCACAATCTTCTGCTTCACATAGCCGGACCGGACCGGAACTCGACTGCGACCGGAACGGTTCCTATGCACCTCTCCCTCGCTCGTATTGATACATTCAAATTCAAAGACAAATTATAAGTATATCGAAATAATAATCTCGCAGCGTGGACTTAATTAACTCAGCAGCGCAATTGTCACGAGACAGACAAACCACGGTGAAATAATAATACCGGGAGTTTAGGTATTACGATTTCCCGTGTATTATGGGCCTCCGTTTTGTATTATGGGCCTCCGTTTTGTATTATGGGCCTCCGTTTTGTATGGAGGATGGTAATGCCAATTGCCAAATCAAGGCTGTTGTTTTCATCATCATTGATCGGAATGGGACTGCCAATGCAGGCATCGCAACAATGCACAACGACATAACCACGTGGCAAAAATCTTGCGCTGACCGAATTAAGCACTTTAACTCGGGGCTGCGTGCAACAGCCATGCAACGAGTGTAATGGCTTAACTCGATTAGCGCAAGGTTTTTGCCACGTTTGTAACCATAGAGCGCCAGGAGAAATCGGGTCTCCCCCGAACACAGAAACCACACCGCTTGTGGAGGACGGGGCACACATTCACGGACATCCATAGAATATTTAAGGCGTAAAACAAAGGAGAACCAGTGGGCAAGTCTCACACAACGGTGTGTGACGGTGAAGTAGAAGTCAGTCAAGTCGGATCGTAACAGGATTATTTGGTTTGTCCATCATCATCCACCCCAGAGGCGAAAGCCGCTCGAATCGAGACGCTCATCATTCCTGAAAAAGAAAAAGCAGGCTAGAGTACATCTTATGTAAGTCAATTTGAAGTCGAACACGTATTGGACCCCTTCGATTCCATCGGGGTATTAGCCATCCTGGTAGGGACTCTTTGATTGTGGGTTACAACTGCATATCAGGCAAACGCTATGGGTTGAATCGATACATGGGTTGAATCGGTGGGGTGGCGCCCTCTGCCACCCCACCGATTCAACCCATAGCGTTTGCCTGGTACTGGATATTGACAAACAAGGGAAACAAACGTCAGACGTCAACTCGTGCATTAAGGATCTGCTTGCATACGGAAAAATGTCTGTCTGCCGCAGTTCGTTTTGGATTTCGGTTCAAACAATCAGCATTTACCTCCATGAGTACATCCACGGCCACTGCCGCTGGACTAGGGGAAGTCTTCCTAGCTGGCACTTCAATCTCCAGCGACGTCAGTCTCATCACAGCCGCAACCGGCGCTGTTGCTGCTGCTGTCACAACGGTTTCCGCAACAGGTGTCGCCATCGTCGTCGTCACTGAGCTCATCACACCAGATAAAGTCGGTCCCGTCAACACGACCGGTTCCGCAGCTGTCACAGTTGCGACCGAGGGTGTCGCTACACTTGCCGCGGCGGAAACAGCAGCAGTCGTAACCGCCACTGGCGCCTTGGAAATGATCACAGGTGCCTTCTGGACCGTCGCTAGGGACGCCAGCAGGATGGGCTGCTTCGGCTTGATCAACGTCGGAACTGCCGAGGCGGTCTGACCGGTCCGCGGGATCGTCGTCGTCGTGGTGGGCACGCGGATCACCGCCCCGGTGGAGATCAACTTCATGCCCGGGACCATCTGCGAGACCATCGGTTTGAGGGAGAACGACCCAGGCCGGGTGACCGCGGTCGGCTTGACGACCGGCAGCGACGCCTTCGACACAACAGGTTCCGGGGGCGTCGACTTGGCCGGCGGCGCGACCGTTTTCGGGGGCGCTTGAGCAGATGCGGCGGCCAGCTTGTTCTTCTTAGCATTCCTCGCCGCCATTGCAGCGGCGGCGGCCGCGGCCGCCTGGAAGTTATTGAAATCGGACGCCTTGGCGGTGAGGTGGGGCAGTGCGCCGGCGCCCTGGCGGAAGTTGTATTCCTCCAGGGTGTAGGCCCGCGCAGACGTCACCCCGATGATGGGGATCTCGAAGGGTGTGTCGTCCTCCGGTTTCGCGGGGAAGGTGACGGCGCGCGTGGTGGTGCTGCTCGGGGCGAGGGGCGTTGCTGGTGCGGTGAGTGGGCGGCCGTTCGGGCCGAGTGGCCGTTTGGCCAGGTTGCGGGTCTTGCGTTGCGGTCGGTACTTGTAGTCGGGATTATCCTGGAAAAAATATAACATTTCAATCCTACCAGGATGTGAGGCAGTGTATTAAAATAAGAGCTAAAAATGTGGCGGAAACAAAAGATGAAGGGAAACCCAAATTCCAAATGAAACGATCGCACTGGTGCGCTCAAATCGTCCCTTTAGATTATACATCAATCAATCAATCAAGCCCTGAGACAAGAACCGATGTTTTCACACCGCAATCTTCCACCACGAAAAATAAATCGATCCCCGCATACATTTGCTTCCTCCTTTGGGATATTTTTATAATACCACTTCAATTCGTACTCCTACTAATCTCGAGCGTTAAAAGTCGGTGGAATGCACTATAAAATTAAAACGGCCTAAACAGACATTTTCAAACGTCATCCGAGCAATCAATCAATCAATCGATTAGAACTGTCTTAGAGAAACTCGCAAATTACATTTCCGCAACGCAATCAGACACTTCCATCCACTTCCGCCGCTTACTAATCCTACAATACAACTTTAAACTCATTAATGACAAGCGTGAGTGACTGAATCAAGCCAAACATCAATTAAAATTGTCTTATTCGAAACATGCTAATACAGCCAATCAATCAATCAATCAATCAACCAATCCATGAGGCGATCAATCGATCTATCGATCAATCAGGCAATCAATCAATCAATTGATACCTGACAAACAATCCCTGTAAATTCCCTTTCTCTATTGAAATACCCCCCACCGCTCTTACCGCCATGTGTTTTTCGTGAATTCGCTTAGCCTTCTCCACAAACGGTTCCTTATCCGCGTCACTCAGCATCTTCCACTCGGCGCCCAAGATCTTACTGATATTGGAGTGGTGCATGGACGGAGACACTACCGACATCTTCCTCCGCCGCTCGTGCGCCCACACCATGAACGCATTCTACAAGACACAATCTCCTCTGATTAGCACATAAGAAAACTCTCCATCTACGTCACGATGTGATTACCATGGGCCGTTTGATGTGCTTCTGTCCCTTGTCGGGCTTGGCGACCTCCTCGGCCACGCTGTCCTGGGAGGAAAAACATTCCGATTCCTGGGACATCCTCATGCGCCGTCTTCTTCCTTCAGGATGAGAGAAGTGGGGTACAAAATTAAAATCTGCGGACGGGGGGGATGAGTGAGGTGGAAGTGCAGCGGGGAAAAAACAGCAACAAAACACAACACAAACAATGAGACGCACACTTTAAATTTCTTTTGTATTTCTACTGCTCCCGCGGTTCGCGCGTCTGTAGATGAAAAGCAGTGCAATGATGCCCCGAAAATTCGGCATGCTTTTGTCTCGGTTCATTTGCGCTCACTGATACGCGGTCTTTCTCTATTGATATTCGGTTCAGTCGGTTCAGCCACTCCCAGTGGGCCGTGGTTGATTAAAGCGCTGGCCGGCAGATGGCAGCACACTGGGCACTAAACCGTAAGAGTCTCTTCTCTTTCTGCTGGGCTATTGTTGTCTAAATATCTATAATATTCCAATGACTCACGATTACCAGACAAGGGCGTGCTAATGAATTTATGTAAACCAGGGAATTTATAAAGCAACTCCTCACTTCACCGGCACGTCTTCAGCGTCGGCCTTCTCATCCAACTCGCCGTCCACAAACTCCGCATCCGGCTCCAAGGATTCCTCCACATGCACGTAGCCCCTCGGTGGGAACTTTAAACCGCTGACCTTAATGTTGGCCGCCCGGATCGTCTCCCTCACATCCCGTCCAAACGGCAAATCCGAGGCGATATCCACAGTGTCCAAGTCCCAGGTCAGGTCCACACCCCGCCGGAGCTTCTCCATCCCGTTCCAGGCGATCATCACCCCGTTGTCGCAGCACAGCTTCGGCGGAGGGACGTGCAGCGTGAAGTGGTTCCGCGCCGCGATGTAGCCCAGCATCTCGCGGATGACTGCGTTGCAGGCGACGCCGCCGGACAGCACCACCTTCCGCTTCCCGACCGGGAGGATTTCGTTCTGGTTGCAGTAGACGATGGCGCGTTCGAGTCGCTGACCGAGACTGCGACCGATCGAGTGGAGGAAGGACGCGCAGAGGTGATGCGCGGTGGGGATAACGCCGTCCGGGCCGACGTTGTGGGCTACGTCTTCCCGCAGGATGTGCTTCTTCGCGGCCGTTTTCAGGCCGGAAAAGGACGTGTCACAGTCGCGGTAGTGCGACATGGGCACGGGGAAGGCAAAGTGGCTTCGATCGCCGGTTCGAGAAATATGCTCCATGGCGGCACCGCCGCTCATGGCGGCGTATTGGGGGAGATTGCTGAGGCGCAAGTAGCGGGCGGTCTTGTCGAGGGCCTCTCCGGGTGCGTCGTCTAGGGTGGTGCCGTAGAGTTGCCAGCTTTGAATGTCCTCAGCCAGGGCGATTAATGAGTGGCCTCCTAAGAAGGAAATGAGATGAAGAATCAATAGTGACAGCTCAGTAATGGATTCAGAGAGTGTCTGCTTGCTTGGCAAAGCGACTGACCGAGATAGGCAGGTAGACACAGACAGGCACAGAGACAGACAGACAGACAGACAGACAGACAGCCAGACAGACAAACAGACAAACAGACAGACAAGCAGGCAGGCAGATAGACAGACAGACAGGCACTTACCAGAAATTAACACAACAATAAAAGGGAAATCGACATCGTCGACCATCCGAATGGTTAAAGCGTGAGCCTCCATATGATGAACCGGAATCAGCGGTTTCTTCCACCGCTTGGCCATCTTTTTAGCGTACTCCAAGCCCACAAGTAAGGACAACGCCAAGCCTGGCCCGTACGTCACCGCAACCGCAGACAGCTGCGACGGATCGAGTCCAGACTTTTGCAGGCACTCCGCGACGACCGACTCGATCTTCTCGCGGTGCATATCTCGCGCAATGGGAGGAATGATTCCGCCGTTCCTGATGTGAACTGCCAGCTGGGATGACATGACTTCTGAGATTATTCGACCCGATTCATCCACAATTGCAACACCTAGAAGAATGAAAAAATTCATCGAACTATATGCAAAGAAAACACAATAAAAACCTTGAGGTGTGAGCTGTTCTCAATTTTAATTGCAAGGACACCAATTTGACTGACCCAATCGATCAATCGACTGATAACCCGCATCTTGAAAAATAGAACAAGCTAAAAAGACTCAATCCATCAATCAACCAAAGAAGCCAAAAGGACTCAATCCATCAATCAACTCAATAAGCCAATCACAATTAATCACAAATTTCCGTGATTTTGTATCCTAATGCTTCCTTCATTTGTGCGGCCTCGATATGGGAGAGAATGAATCTATAAGAGCCTACAAAGTTGGCTATTCGATGAAAGATCCAAGTGAATTACGCTTACCGGTATCATCACAACTGGTTTCAATTCCGAGCACATAACGCTGTGCAACGTTTTGATTATGGGATTGATTGCTTGATTGATGCTGGGATTGATTGTGGGATTGATTGCTTGATTGATTGCTTGATTGATGCTGGGATTGATTGTGGGATTGATTGCTTGATTGATGTTGGGATTGATTATGGGATTGATTGCTTGATTGATGCTGGGATTGATTGTGGGATTGATTGCTTGATTGATTGCTTGATTGATGCTGGAATTGATTGCTTGATTGATGCTGGGATTGATTGCTTGATTGATGCTGCTGCTCCTGTAGCGCGGATATTGATGCCGGTCTCCGACAGTCCCACCGGCAGAGACGCCCATACTCTCGAAGCACTCTCCCCAAAAGCCTCCCAGACATTTTTAATGCGTCAAATTCACCATCTGCAGACAAAGAAATCAGAAGAAAAGAAGGAAGTCTGGAGGATGGAATAAATTACCGTCATGATAACACGACAGAGTGCTTGGCTGGCCGAGTCAAGTCATTGCACTCGGCCAGTACATGGAACCAATGCGTGGAACGAGTTAAGTGGCTTGACTCTGTCAGCCAAGCATTCTGTCTGTATGAAACGGTTCGTAATTAAATAACCACTAATATTTCTGTAATGTACGTGTAGTTAAAGTGTGTAAGCGCCTGTAGTTGGTCTGGTGTGAATTGGTTTCTTACGCGAGGGGGCGTGATTTTGTTTTTATCGCGATGGCTCGCCATCCACAACACAGATGTGGCTCTCGGCAAGGCCAAAACTCGGGGCAATAAGGGTCGCGTCCTTTTTCTCTCACAAAATACGCGATTCTGATTAGCAGGGACTATTTCAGTGTGTAAACCTAACACAAAATGTGTAAAACTAAAGCATTGTGTGTAAATTTTTTGACATTTCATAGCTGCATATTCGTGGAAATAAAATTTAAGAATATGCTCTCTACGCCAAAACGCAGTACGCGGACAGTGGGTAACGCCAGTGTAGTCTTGTACATACCTGAAGATTCAAGTCAATACAATCAAGTCGTGCAATCTCCTCTGGGCCGCAAGAAAGAAGTGTTTGGTTCGCCGACGTTTTTGAGGAGGCCAAGGAACCGAAACAAAAGGAAGAGATTTTTGGAGGAAGAGATTTTTGGAAGAAGAGATTTTTGGAAGAAGAGATTTTTGGAAGAGTCAGTTCTAAACTAACATGTTCATTGTTTTGTTTGACAAGTGGCTCTCCCCTCCCACTCTGTGGCCCAAAATCTCTCACTTCTAAGTACTGCATTTCATAAATGCAGAAGGTGAACTAAATTTTTTTAAATTTTAAAATTTAAATTTTTTTAAATTTAGACGTCTTCAGCCAAACTTTAAAGTAAATCGAAATTTCATTTGAAACATTGTTGCGAGTGGAAAAGAAAAAATAAGTCCGGAAAAAGAAAGCTAAAACAGCGCTGCAGCAATACACACGTGACAAAAACCTTGCGTAACCGAGTTAAGCCATTACACTCGTTGCATGGCTGCTGTTGTAGAGAGCCTCCAACTTAAAGTGCTTAATTCGGTCAGTAAAGTTTTTTGGCACGTGTGTAATCAGAATTCGGACCGTGTTTGTGGCGGTCACGGCTCTCCGTTGGGATTTAATTTTTTTCACGGTGTTCCTCTCAATCGGAAAATTGTCAATCTATTTTTTACATTTGGTAGAAGACTTCTAGTAAATATAAAAATAAGCTTGCGTTCTGGAAAAAACTGGTTGGGATAAAAAAAATTTGAAACTTGCAGATGAATCAATCAATCAAGCCCGGGCTCTTAGCACAAATTGGTTTATGGAGAGGTATTGTGGAAAACAAAACAATTTGTTACCACAAGGCTACAGGCGATACAAAACAAGTGTGCAGTGTGCAGTGTGCAGCATTTCATGTATTGCAGATTGCACATGTGGTCTTGTGGCCAACTATTTCCGTTTCAAGTCAAAGCAGCCTGCAGCCTTGTGGTAATAAATTGCCTTTTGACAAATCGAGCGTCTCAGCCGGAACTGATGTCACACTTGCCTTTCGTGTTTATTTAACAAATGAAGATCATATTTCCAGATGAATTTATAACATGAGAAAACCTCAAGCGACAGATACGAAAAATGACAGTTCAGTCTGGCGAGGAAAGTTCAGTCTGGTGAGATGAAAAATGACGGTTCAGTCTGGTGAGATGACAGTTCAGTGTGGCGAGGAACGTTTAGTGGCGTCGCCGGCGGTCGTCGGGTGCCCTGCGATTGATTACCTCCAGCAGCTGATCGACGATCCCCTTTGGTTCGGTTTCGCCGTTCTCCGATCCGAAATCCAGACCATGCCTCACTGCGGACAGTGGTTGCCCACCGGATAAATTAAACCGCTTTGCTCCACCAAAACTCCGCGGAAGGGTCGCCACACCGTTCATCCGTTCGTGGCGAGCGGACACCGGCGTCGAAAGCCGTTCCGCCGCAATTTTCTCTTGCGCTTTTTTTTCCATGTCCTATTAAATAAGAGCCAGCCATGAAAGTTTTTCCCATCGAGACAGCTAAAGGGAATGGATCCCAGAACGTACCTTGAGGACTGACTGGATCTGTTTCGTAAATGCGTGAATACTGGCAAAGCAGTCTTCAATCTTAAACTGCTTAGTCTCTTCCAAAAAGTAATCAGCGATTTGGGAGACTTTGCTAAGCAGACGGTCACGAGATGATTTCAGGTTGAGAAAGTGTTGATCAGTTGCCTGAATGGACCCGGCTGCTAATGCTTTCATATCGACGGACGCCGACGACAACCGCATTTTCATTTCGTCGTGTTTGGCCAAAAGTCCGTTTAGTTCGGATTGAAGTTCATCCAGTTTCAAACTACAAGCAAGAAAAACGCTTAAAATAAATCAACGTCATTCTAATTGCTTAATTTTCTCTCTGCCTGCCTGCCTGCCTCTCTGTCTGTCTCTCTGTTTGTCTGTATGTCTGTATGCCTGCCTGACTGGCTGTCTGCTTGTCTGTCTGTCTGACTTTCTGCCTGCCTGTTTGTCTGTACGTCTGTATGCCTGCCTGACTGGCTGTCTTCTTGTCTGCCTGTCTATTTGTCTGTCTGTCTGTCTGACTTTCTGCCTGTTTTGTCTACCTGCCTGCCTGTCGATGTTTATATGTGTACCGCTCTGAAAGAAGCATGAAAACGTCTGTTAACATACCGGCTAGCCGTCTGAAGCACCTGGAATTCTTCGAGAAAGTGAAGCGAGTACTGTCCGTGCGCTTGCGCCTCCTCAACCATGTAATGCAGCAAAGACACCTTCGGTTCGTTACTGACCGTTTCTGCGACTTTAGACAGACCGTCAAGCTTGATGGCGGCTGCAGCTCCGTTCGCCTTGCCCTACAAGGAGGAACATTTTTGTTAGGAATTTAATAGTTCTTTCATCCTAGGAAAAATGGTGGTGGACAAACGCACGGTGTTGAGGAAATTTCCGACCCGCAACGCCAAATGCAAAAACTGTTTGAAGCTTTCTGACGAAATTACAGCCTGGCAGCAAGTTTCCAGTTCCGCAAAGCTCTTAATAAGCGACGCCGACTGAATAGGTGACGCCATGGCTAATAGCATGATTTCCACATGGAGATGATAGTCAGGGACGCGAACGAGCCAGTAAAGAAAAGCCTCCGCACTGCCCTGAAGGTCTTCAACAGCGCCGTCGTAATTCCGAAAGATCTCTGCCTCTTCCGGAGTCGGCAGGATCCCCATCAGCCCAATAAGGTCATCCAGGTTGAAATGAGAATGTTCCACCGCGGCGATGTGGTCCACCAGCTGCTTGATGGACACGTCCTTAAACTTCTTCAGGCAGATGTTGATTTTCAGGCTTCGTTTTGTGTCCAGAAGTTCGGCCTAATGCAGGAAGAAATCCTGTATTTCTTAAAAGTGCCGTCAGCAATGAAATTTGGGATTCTCTCGTGTTTACCATGGCAGAGTCACGCTGCATGATAGCACCAACACTGCCTCGACGAGCAATAGTTTTATCGGAGAAGAGCTTCTTCAATGTGTCCGAGTCGACAACGTCGTTCTTTTCTTTGGGAGAAAGATTCCACACAGAACGACTCACTGTCAAAACAATTAAAACCAACCGTACGGCAAGAGTACAGATCGCAAATCGGTAAACAGATGACAAGCCAGACGAGCAAATGAAACAAAACAGCAATGCGGTCAGCGGACATAAGCACAAACAGGCCTGCACGCCAACACGCATGCAGAGAGATTGCTAAATACGTAGGCAGGCAGGCAGGCAAAAGACATGCAGACAAACAGACATGAAGAGAAGAAAATATGCAAACAGACAAACGGACAGACAAGCAGACAGGCAAACAGACAACAGGCAGACAGACAAACAGGCAGACAGACAGAGAGACAGAGAGACAGAGAGGTAGACATAAGGACGGACAAACAGGCAGACAGGGAGGCAAATTTGCAGGCAATTATACTGATTGGTTCACAGACAGGAACACATGCAAACAGACAAAGGCCGGGGGGGGGGAGAAAGGAAACATACAAACATGTAGGACGGTCGCCCGACCCGCCCTACAAACAAGAACAGACGAATGCGTGCATCTAAGCGGACCGACCAATTGGCTGAATAGCAACCAAAACAAATAGAACACTGGTGTTTCCTTGAGAAAATACGAACATTTCTCAGTGGGAGCAGTGATTTTACTCCAGTGCACTGGTTTGAGCTTTTCGGCTGGTAACGCCGGGACATTCAGACGAGAAGGAATAGCAGAGATCGGGGGCTGCGGGAGCCCATTACCATTCGGTCGAGGTGGTTGTGGTGGAGGTTCACGTTTC
>LRSR01010429.1:0-17803 GCA_001579985.1 Hypsibius dujardini | reverse complement strand
CAAACTGCCGTTAATCCATCAATCAAGCAAGGAGTTGAGCGCCAAAGAATATATAAACCATGGCATTTAATCAACCAATCTACCGCAGACATGTGCTACCAGATCCGCTTGTAGGACGAATGCAACATCCCCGTTTTCTCGTCTACGCCAACTCCCCACACAAAAGACACGAACCTTTAATAGTATGATGCTTCATAATTGGGCCGAAACTCGACAGCGCCTTGCATCGAATCTGGGCATGAGCTACCTGGGCGCACTTTACCGCGTGCGTGACAGTTCCGCATGCATCGCATCGAAAGCCCTCCACCACGTTCTCCTCGCAGATGTTGCAGTACGAAGGGTAAGCAAACAGATCGGTCGGTGAGAAGCTGTGCCCCTTGTTGAATTCCCGCAACGGCAGATGGATGTGCTCGGCCGCACGGCCACCGCGGAGCTTGACAAAGACGAAAACTCCCACGGCGATCAGCGCGCACACTCCCAGTTCGAAGGGATCGATGAAATCGGACCACACGTCCCAGGAGGAGGAGATGTGCGAGCCCAGCCGACTGTCGGCGGCCATCTTAATTAATGGGGATCAGCCACGTGAGAGAAAATGGCTTTCATCGGGAGAATGTGAGGGGACGAAGAAGTTTAGGCTGCAACTTCGATCATATCAATCAAGCAAGCAATCCAACCGCAACATAGTCATTAACATTCTGTCCCAAGTTGGAACCAAAAACACTTTGAAACATCCAAATCCAATCGGACGGCCGCTGCCAAAGAACGTTTCCCTTTCCCATTAACCCGGACGCCACAGCATTAAGTCCGCAGGTAGTCTACCCAATGATCCCATCTGAATTCCACTTTCAGTTCAGCATGCCGACGTGGAATTGGACTCTCACAATTACTACAATCCAAGGAAAAAAATATCTATGCCCGTTTTTCTTCCATACACTTTTTTCCCTCATTTTTTTCACGCCGTTCCACGTGTTCCTCCGCACTCCTTTCCCATTCCCTCGTCAAAATTCGTAAGGGTGACCGCGAAATGCTGTCTATTTGCCCTTGAGTGTGGCTGTAAATTCAGCGCAATAGCCGCGTATGTGTGTGTGGCTGTAAATTCAGCGCATGCGTGCTGTGAAAGCGGCCATGGATCATGCCTCCACCGATTGCATCGTTACGATCCCAATTCCCCACTATTTCTACGTGGTATGAAAAGTTCGGACTCCGAAACTCTGTTGCTGTGAACAAACCGAAAATGGCCGACGCCGCGTCAACAAGCCAAGCTGCCGCGACGGGGGATGGCGCTGTGACGAAGACCTCCTCAACGGCGACACGGCAACAGCCCAACCGGATTGTTCTCCCGCGAATCAGCAAGCCCGTGACACGCAACCAGGGCCGACCGAAGCCGCCACCAACCCCTGTGGAGCAACCCAAGCCAGTTTCGCGAAAAGTTGGCCGTCCGCGGAAGAGTTTCGCCGACGAAGCCGAAGGGGAAGATGTGCAAAATGTCGAAGACGTCTCTCCTGGCATCGCACCTCCCGCGACGCCTCCGCCCGCTGTAGCGGCCACACCGCCACCCTCGCCCGTCGCCGCATCGCCTACTGGACCAAAAACTTCGCCGTTTGACGCGGGCAAGATGAATGCCAAACCGGACGGGAGAAAAACGGGTCCGAAAACCATTGTGCTGAAAACTCCCGTGATGAAAGCATCGCCGTCCGTTCCGATCATGTCCTTGCCGCGGATGGATAAAAAGGCACCGGGTACTAGCATCACAGTGACGAAGAAGGGCGGTACTGAGGTGAAATTGGAGGTGACGACGGTGGCAGCAGCAGCGATGCCGCCGGCGGTGGGAAAGATGTCCAAGGCAGCGGAGAAGGCAGCGGCGTTGATTGCGGCTGCCTCGGCGTCCACATCTACCACGACCGTATGCAAAGTGGAGAAAATCATCCTACCGAGTCCGAGGAAAGAATCCACGGTGATGGTGCCGGGGCCGAAGAAGAGCAAACCGACGACAGAGAAGAGAGCAGTCTCCTCCGCTTCGACAGACAAGTCCACCACTATTCATCGGCCTCCCGAGGTGATCACCATCGAGGACGATCTCAAGCAGCCGCACTCTGCTGTGGAGTCACAACCATTGCCGGCGGCAGTTCCAGCGCCGCGGGACGGCATGACCGTCATTATCGTCCAAGACCAGGGCGACCACGTTTTTATTCCGCAGTCATCGGTGCCTGCAATCAATGCCGAAACTGATGGCGCAGTCCCGCCGAAGCAGCCGCTGCAATCTCTTTCAACTACTCCCTCCACGTCCGCTCCTGCTACGGCATCCTCGCTGGCTGCTGCTGCTGTGGATGATGTTGTCTTACCAGGTATTTCATCTTCCTCCTCTCCTTCATCCGAGCATCGCACCACGGCGGATGGTGATCGTAAATCGTGTTCCTCCTCTACCACTCCGTCTCTCTTAGATGATACGATTGACGATGTCGTCAAAGGGGGAGGAGGGGGAGCGGGCAATTTTCGTTCCTTTGATTCTGACTCTACTCTGACTGCTTCAGAAACGGAAGCACTGGAGCAGCGCCTGGATGAGACTGCTGCGTCGATGGCGTCCATGTCGGCGGCTGCTGCCTCGTCAGCTCCCACTACCGCGGTGGTGTCGCCGCGTCGTCAGAGCGTGAAGAAGAAGCGGACGCCGGTGGCGGAGGAGATCCCGTTTGAGGTGCGGCAGCGCTTTCGCGGCGAGGTCTCCGCGCTGAAACGGTCTCACAGCGGATCGCGGAAATCCTCACGCACTTCGTCGACCGGAACGCGGACGCCGCCGTCGGAGCAACCGGGATTGTATGGCGGCATGCAGGACACGTCCAGGGAGCCTTCGACGTCGGGGAAGCGACCGAAACAGTCCGGCGCTGGGCAGACGTTCCCGTTGGTGTCGTCCACGGCGAGTGGAGTGCTGACAAAGCCGCTCATTCCGGCGGCGCTGACGCCCTTTCGCGGGGGCAACTTGAAGGTGATGACGGCAACACCGCAGCCGGCGGTGCGGGAGATCTCGGTGGAGGTGAAGCCGCCGCCGAGGGAGCCGAAGAAGCCGTATTATTTCATCCCGGCGGAGGTGTCCGAGGAGGAGAGCTCAGAGACAGAGCAGAATGACACCGCGCCGCGTAGGAGTTATAATGCCATGGTAAGGTCTCCCGTTGGTGCTTTGCTGATTTTTTGAAAGGGTTGAATATTTATTTTGTTTTGTTTTCAGGTGTCTAACGAGAATTCCTTCGCCGAGTTCACCGAGGAGGTTGCCCGCGGTCGCGCCCGAATGCGCTCCATGTCGATCGCATCGGATGCCACCTTCGACACGGTCAGCACGTCCGCACCGTGGTCCGTGTCGGTCGGGAACGGCGTGGCTCCTCAAGTCAACATTGTCGCGGCCGCCGAGCCTGCGCCACACCACAACTCTCGCGGCGCGCGGAAAAAGTCCGCCGGAGCGGTGGCCCACCGTGTCGGTACGGTTCCCTTGACGGACCTCGGTCGATGGAAGCCGCAGGATGATATGATGCTCCTCTCCGCCATCCAAGAGGTGAGTAAAACTTGCGACTTTTGCTACTTTTGCGACTTTTGCGACTTTTGCAACTTTTGCTACTGTTCAAGTCAGGTCCAAGTTGAAATGTTCACGTGTTTGTATTCTTTTGCATCCCTTCTAGTATCGGGATTTCGTGATGGTCCAGAAGCATGTCAAGTTTACATGCCACTTCAACATTTTGGAGATTCAGGAACGATGGTTCAGCCTTCTGTACAACAAGAAAATCTCCAAGTAAGGCCGTGGACACTGACCTGACAGGCTTTGATGAAGAGATACGGATGTTTGGAGGATTGATAATAAGTTCTGTCTGGCAATTGAATGGGCAAACAAATGAAGACTTAATCTTAAAGACAGGCTGACATGCAGGCAGTAAGACAGACGTGCTTACAGGCAGCTAGATAGACAGACAGACATGTAGACAGATGGACAGACAGGCGTACAAGCAGAAATGTAGTCAGACACAGATTACAAAATGGCAGATTGACAAACAGACAGACAGACAGATTGACAAACAGACAGACACAGACAGACAGACAATGCAGACAGACAGACAGACAGACAGACAGACAGACAGACAGACAGACAGACAGACAGACAGACAGCAAGTAGACTTGCAAGGACTGATTCACTAATTAGATGATGAGCTTTTATTTTGACAGAGCGGCTTGTCAAGCGATGCGTGCTTGTCCGCCGGATGTGATGGCAGACATTGAGAGGCACACCCCATTCACCGAGGCTGAAGAATCCCTGCTCCTGGAAGTCCCCTTCGTAGGTGTCCTCTTGCTCTGCTGGTGTTAGTGTTCCCTTGCTCATGCATAATACTTCTTCTGTCACGCAGTTGGTGGAATATCCCACCGTGGAGGTGTTCGAGCTGCTGTTGGAGGGAAATCACCATGTGTTTCACCCATTCAGGACGTCTGGCGATCTGGAGAAGCACTGGAGGGTTATGCTGGCGGACGGTCGCATCGAGAACTCCGATACATGTGAGCCACAAATCTTATTCTTGCATTTACAGTTCCCCTTTTTTAGACTGACCCCGTGGATGGAATAATAAACATTGTGTTCTTCATTTATTAGTTTGCGTGGTGCCGGACGATCAGGTGATCCACAACACCGAGCGTGTATGGAGTTTCGCCGAAGTGGAATCTCGGATGAAGGACAGCGAATTAAAGTAAGGCAAAAAACGAAGGAAATCACCGCCGTTTTATTTCTGTCCGTTCCATGTTCCTATACGAGAATCTCCGTTCTATAGGAATTGGCCCCTTGTGACGGGAGAATTCGGCTACGGTACGTCTGCCATGTGAAACGACATCTCTTGCACTTCTGCCTGACCGCGCCTTCGATGTGGAGGCTGATTGGATTGACGTTAAAACCTACATTTCGGCTTAGCCTCACTCTTTTCCCATTCTCGTCTTCCAGAAATGGAAAAAAGTCAACGGCAAAACCGAGAGAGGATCATGAATCTCGATAAGGAAATTGAGCACATACGTTTCCTCCTGGAACGCAGTCTGAACTACGAACTCCCAGGTATGCTTGCTGCATTCTTATATATTAAGGAATTATATAATAATAATAATACCTAATAATGATAGTAATGGTAATGGTAATAGTAGTAATAGAATGATATTGATAACTGACAATACGTTTGTTGTTGCGTTATTAGATCTGGTGAGACCTTCCTTCGGCACGCCTCAAGACCGCTCATTCCTCGCCATCATCCTCGGTCAACAGGCCAAGTACGGCATGAAAACCGGAAAGGTTAGTCAGTACTCTCCCCTGTAGTGTTGAACTTGTTAAGTTGAACTCTCGTTAGCTGTACTGATATTAAGCCCTCTGTATTTGATTATTCGGTTAGATCTCGTTTGGCCGATCGTCGCCGGGGAAAGTGGTGGATGTAGACTTGTCGCTGGAGGGATACGCCGGCAAGCTGTCGCGATTGCACGGATACATTATCCTAGAACGGAACGGCGTGTTCCGCATTGAAAATCACGGCCGCCGGCCGGTGTTCGTTAACGATGAGATTCTCCACTATGGAGACTTCACCGTCCTCACCGACACCGGCGCGATAAAGGTGCGGACCGTAAGATGAGGAGATTCTCCTCGCGCTGTTGGGTGATGTTTGTAGACTTCTTTTACATTGTCTTTGTAGGTGGGCGATATTTACATTCAGTTCTTCATCAACCACGCCCGCGTCAGCCGTTACCTCCGTCAAAAGTACTCTGGTGAATGGCTGTCCGACGAGGAGCCGGAAGAAGCCGAGCCAGAGCCGCTGCGCAAGCCCAAATCGAAGCCGGTGAAGCGGAAATCCACCAAAGCCGACACTGCTGCGGCTCGTGATCAGCTTCTTCCCAGCGCCGCGACCGCCGGCCGCAGCAGTCCTCGCGGTTCCCGCAGTCGCATCCGGACTAAGGAAGTTCCCTTCGTCAACGACTCCACCGTTCCAGCGCCTCTTACCAACACCACCCCGACGGCTGTTACTGAACTCTCGACCACAGCACAAAAGCCCAATCGGAAGGCAACAGGAAAAGCGAAACCCAATTTTGAGCAGCCGACGCAAGAACCGGGAAAATCACCGGTGGGAGAGATGAATATTCCACCACCGGTTCTGCATTCGACGGTGGAAGCCGCGGGAGTTGTCGTTTCTGCTGAAGTTCCGGCTCCCGCGGTGGCGCCACCGTCGCTGCCGCAACCAGACCCGACTCCCTTGCCACCGATCACTTCCCTTCCGCCTCGAAAGGCCCCACCCTTTTCCGATCTCGCTTCCATGGCCACGCTCAACGCGGTCGGTGGCGGCGGCTTACCGTCGGCGTCTTTGCCCTTACCGCCGGCCGCCTTTAGTCCTATTAAGTTCACAATCCCAACAGCTCTGTCGTCGGTGACGTCTGCGCCTCCGCCATCATCAGCAGCACCCATTTCCACTATCTATGTGTCTCCGTTACATCGCGGCCCACCGACATTGGCCGAACCGGTCTCTACCGCCTTGTTGCCATCGAATCGTCAGGTCTCTTCGACATCGTCAATGCAGGTTCCCACCGTCTACTCGCCCCCAATGCAGCCTGTTTCTACGACATCGGCCCCGCTCGTCGCGTTATCGCCCGGTGGCTTGCGACCGTGGCTGAAACCGCCGGACCCCTCGTCGCCGGGTCCGCTCGTGAAGAACCCGGTGGTGAAGAAGCCGAAGATTTTAGTGGTCAAGGGATCGTCCACGGACTCGGGAGCGGGAAGTGCCGGCAGTGGAGCGCCTTCCCCTGCCGCTGCGAGGACGCCATCCGCTCCTCCGGCGGATGGCTGTTCTACGGCTACTGCCTTATCGGTCCCTGCTGCGGCCATCACTCAGAGTGGCAGTTCCATTTTAGTCGTGCCTCCTTCGGAAACCACATCTGCACTGTTGGCATCAACGTCAACCGTCGTGCCGACTTCAACGGCTACTTCGGCTGCTCTTGCAGCAGGTCTTTCGCCGTTCACGACCGTGTCGTCGACGACGCCTGTACCTGCTCTGGTGAAGCCGCCGATGGCGACGACGACGACTGCACCCACCAGGATCTACGTGACGACCTCAGCGCCTCCCAGCAAGGCCGCGCCCACCACCGGTCCGACCAAGCCGATGCCGGTGATCACGTTCCAGGGTGGTGCGCTCATGTCGTCCGGCGGAGGCGGCGGCGTTGCGTTCGGCCGGGGTCCCGGGACGAGCACAACGACGGTGGGCCAGTCGAGCTTCTCCGTCCCGACGGGCCTGTATCCGGGCGCCACTCCGCGACGGACGTACGGGCATGTGCGGCCGAAAACGGCGGCGGGGATGCAGCGACCGCGAGTGCCGACTCAGCCGGTTCTGGAGAATCTCACGTCTCCGGTTTCGTCTGCTGCGGTTATGGCTGCGACGTCCGCATCACCGAGCAAGGGCAACAGCAGTGAGCAGCAACACGCTACGGATTCGCCAAAGGCCTAGGGGGGGGCGTTCCTTCCAGGAGGATTTTGGAGGTTGATTTTGACTCGAGTTGTGGTTTTAAGTGTTTTTATGTTTGGTGAGTTCTGTTCCTACAGGCCAGTCTATTTGGTTCGTTTGCTTTTCCGCATTGAAGGACTGAATCTTTGATTCTTGAGTTGAAACGAAAATTGATACTGGAGTGTATCTATCGTCGGTTTGTTCTTCGTCGCACTAACCATGAGCAGGCTGGAATACGGTTGTATACTGACTGGCTCTGTTGCTATTTTGTCCATAAAATTTTAGAATCGTCGTCAAGGAAAGTTCATCATTATGAACCCGGGCAGTGTGGCATTCTTATCAGAGCATCCATAAATAAAGTGTTTTGGTTGAATTCGTCGGTCCGATGTTGTTCCCTTTCGCCGCTTTGTTCGGTCTGTCTTCGCGATTTATCCCATTTCTCTAACCTGTTCCGTCTTGTCTATTCCTAATCGTTGGTTTTATCCTGCTCGTTCGTTCAGTTATACTAACATTTTCTGTGTTTAACTCGAAATTTTCGGCTCATTTTTGTTGACCTGTTTCATTTTGATGACCTGTTCCGCTGTTCGACTTGTTCGTTCCGTTACACTGTCCTGTTTCATTTTGCACCCGAAATGTTCGGCTCAGTTTTTTTGACATGTTCCATTCCGGGACTTGTTCCGCTGTTCGATTTGTTCGTTCCGTTACACTGACCTGTTCCATTATGTACCCGTGACATGTTCCATTCCGGGACTTGTTCCGCTGTTCGACCCGTTCCTCCCGTTACACTGACCTGTTCCATTTTGCACCTGAAATGTTCGCCTCAGTTTTTTTTACATGTTCCATTCCGGGACTTGTTCCGCTGTTCGATTTGTTCGTTCCGTTACACTGACCTGTTCCATTATGTACCCGTGACATGTTCCATTCCGGAACTTGTTCCGCTGTTCGACCCGTTCCTCCCGTTACACTGACCTGTTCCATTTTGCACCCGAAATGTTCGCCTCAGTTTTGTTGACATGTTCCATTCCCGGACTTGTTCGCTTTGTTTTACCGCCTCATGCATTCTCATTCCCAAAGAGAATAGACCTGAACCAATTCAAATCATATTCTACGAAGGGACACGCCGAATCTCCGGGTATGTATATAACATGGTAGTTGTAGTTTGTAGTTGTAGTTTCGTTGTTTTATTTTTCAGTTGTAGCTGATGGTTCGCTTCTATTAGTCGATCTACGGTAGTTCGACTAGTGAAACAATCGAGTGCAGTTTAGCTCCTCCTATATGTAGCTAATATGGCCAATTGGGTTCGGCAGTCAACAAGCAGTGGAAATACGCCGGCTTTCATGATTTTTTTCGACTTTACAGATTCCTTAGTAGCAAAACTTTGTGCCAAGTCAATCCTATAAAAATGAATGGACAATGTTATAAAACACAAGCACATATTTTTTCTTTCGCTCTATGGTCTCAATTTTTGTTTTGAAACAGCGGATCAGCCGAAATGTTCTTTCTGTCTGGAAACCGTATCTCGCGCGCCGTCTGTCGGTAACCCTCAGGCTCTGTGGGCGGTGTCCGAGATACTCTTGCGAGACAAGTGATCCCATTTCGGGGTGGCTTGATTAAGGATTTTGTCCACTTACGAGATGAGTGTCTCTATTCGACGGCAGTATGGTCGGACTCTCCCCCTTTATACTCTAAGCTTCGTTCCCTCTGAAGGCTTTTTCCGGCGTGACTCAGCGTAAGCATAATGCAAATTTCAAATCTTTTTGTGGCCGACTGTTGCATTGAAAAAGACATTGCCCTCCAAGGCTTGTTCACTCAGAAATCTGTCCAAATTTTCGCTCACACGGTGCCGATGTCGTGCCACCACTAAACGCATTTATCCATTGGTGGCATTTTTTTCCTGTGCGCCCTTTCCCGATTATCCACACGCCGAAGGATATTTCCTGCTGGTTCTTCCCGCCTTCTTCCCCCTTCCCCAAACATGGCGTCCACCGCCGTCGCCGCGTCCATCACCCTCGGCTGGCTGATTTTGCAGACCCTCCCTGGGTCCTGTACCGCCGCGCCGCTCCTGTATGTCTACGACACGGAATCCGGTGAGGCGTGGGAAGAGGGAAAAAAAGATGGCAGCCCTTCCTCAGACCCCTTGGAGAAGTTTCTCTCATAAAATCATTTGTTGCCCGCAAATTTAGGTATGATGACTCCCCTGGCCTCACAGCTCGGCATCCCGACCGTCAACGGGATGCGCGGACTCGTCCAAGCCAGCCGAACGGGAAACACAGCCGCATCTTCCATCGCGACCGGAACTCTTCAAGGTTTCGGCTCGGATCCGCGCTCGCCTCCTTCCCAGCATCCTCCTGCTGGGCCTGTGGATGGTCGGACATCGGATGCGGGGGCCAACGGACCGGTGGAGCAGATTTCAGACGATCCGCGCGGTGCAAATCGATGGGGCGGGAATGCCGGTAATGTTTTCACAATTTTTGTTCCGCTGACTTTTGGTTGAACTGTAGAGCTTCTCTGGACTTGCAGATGAGGCCGGGGAAGGATTTTGGGGCAGTCACGGGTCGGATGTCCAGCGGGGAGCACCGTTTTGGCAAGGAAAGATGGGTAAGCGACTCGCGCAAAGTCGAGAGTGATTGATTGATTGACTGATTGATTGACTGATTGATTGACTGATTGATTGACTGATTGATTGATTGACTGACTGATTGATTGATTGATTGATTGATTGATTGACTGATTGATTGATTGACTGATTGATTGATTGATTGACTGACTGATTGACTGACTGATTGATTGATTGATTAAACGCTCTTCGATGGCCTTCCTGTAGCGTGAGCGAAGGATTGATTGGTTGTTTTATTATTATTATTGAAATATTATTTTATTTTAAATCAATAGTGATTTAATTCAAATATGATTTAAAATGCCTGGAAACAGCGTTTTTATTTTAAATTACATCATTTTCAGTCTTAATTGAAATTCAAAATCTTGATTCAAGCAACTGGCTTGACTCATTTATCCAATGATAATCCGTCTAACGTAATGAACCTGACGTGCATTTTTTGTTTCCCGCAACAGGCGCGAACGCTGCCACGGCCGTGCTCCTCCTCCCCATCGGAAGCCGGCAGCCAAGTTGGAGCACGGAGGCCGGTGGATTCGATGTCGATCAGTCCGCCGCCGTCCAGCCGCCGGTTTCCATCACCATCGGCACAGCTTCCGGGTCCCAGACACCTCCAGCCTCGGGGTCGCAATCTCCGCTGACGGCTCCTCCCCAGGCCGCTGACTCGCAACCGAACGGAATGGGCCCGGGTGGACCCTGGGACATGTCCTATGTCAACGATCCGGCGATGATGGCCATGATGCTGTCAGGAGGGCCCGACCAACAACAGCAGCAGATGCAACAGCAGGACGGACCGTTCCAGCAGGATCCAGGGATGTCTCAAGGTGCATGATCAGTAATCGCTGCACGACGCTTGGTTAGCTTATCTAGGGTCCTTATTGTCTATCTGCCTGATTTTCGGTCTCACTCTCCATTTCACTGTCTGTCTACCTGTCTGTCTGTCTGTCTGTCTGTCTGTCTGTCTGTCTACCTGTCTGTCTGTCTACCTGTCTGTCTGTCTACCTGTCATCTGTCTTAATGACTTCAGTGCCTAGGTTTGTTTATGCAGAGTGTCTGTAATAGTCGTTCATTGCTATTTTATATATAGCTGCATTTTCTTTTCAGGCATGATTCAAGTTCACGGACCGTCGGGCACTCGCATCATTGTCCAGTCTGGGCCATTCGGAGCGCAGCAACGCAGCTTCGACATCGACAACTACGGCGGCGTTGGTGACTATCCTCCGCAATACAGTGGCTTCCTTCCACCTCAACTCAATAACAAAGCCACCGCCAACGTAATCAATTCCGGCAGCGCTCTACAGGGAGCTATCTCCGCCAATGGAAAGTCAAACACTCAGACAGGTATGGAATCAGTTATTTCTCACGCCATCTGCTGCATTATTTAAGAGCCTGTTGGTTCTGGCTTCCACTAAGGTCCTCTTGGAGCATCAAGTGTCGGCCATGCTGGCATTGGCGGCTCCGGTCTGAAAGTTCAGGGCACCTCGGTCAACTCTGCCGGATCCAACTCCAACGGACTAGCCGTTCCGAATATGCCTCCGTGGATGACTGCTGGCGGTACCGGCAACCCATTCGGTCCCTCTTCCGGCAGTGCCAATGCGATGTTCGTCAACAGCATGGTGGCGGACAAGGGAACTGTCTCGGGAACCTCTGACACTCTAACTCACACCGGTAAGATCCTCTAGAGATTGCGCGTCTGTCTGTCTATGTCTGTCTGTCTGTCTGTCTGTCTCTGTCTGTCTGTCTGTCTGTCTGTCTCTGTCTATGTCTGTCTGTCTATGTCTATGTCTGTCTGTCTGTCTATGTCTGTCTGTCTATGTCTGTCTGTCTATGTCTGTCTGTCTGTCTATGTCTGACAAGCTGGCTGTCTGTCTGTCTGTCTGCCTGTTAGTTGTGTAAGCCAAATCCGACTTGCCTTCAAATGATTTTGTACTTTTCATTCATTGATGTATGTAACAGGCTTGGGTGTCTGTCGAATTGGCTTTGTTTCATACGCACTCATCGTTTTCATGTTCTGTTGCGCAGGGCTGGGTGGAAACTCCTTCGGATCGTCAAGCGGGAGTGCCATGGGTCAAGGTCAGGGTATCCAACTGACTCAGGTGGCCAACTCAGACAGCGAAGGCAGCGGTTTCGGCGGAAACTCGTACAACGACATGGGCGGCATGGGTGGCGGCGATCCCTTCGGGGGTATGGGTGGCAGTCCCTACGGCTTCATGGGTCGCGCCGGTCACTGAGCTGCAGGCTAATGCGTTGATTTCTTATCCTTCCCCACCGTGGTCTGTCTGGGTGAATGAGAGTGTGATTATGACGTCTTTGTTTGATACTGTTTTTTACTACCGGTTTCAGGGATTTCCTCACCGCTGTTTTAAAAGTATTATAAAGGGAATTTGAAACGTAACCTTTGTTTGAAAATGTAATAAGCGGCACTTTGCGTAAAAGTGGTGAAAGCGATGTGATCGATGCCTGTCGTTGATGAGGCACACTTACATGAAGACAGAAACACCGACGGGCAGACAGACAGACAGACAGACAGATAGACAGGCAGGCAGACAGACAGACAGACAGGCAGGCAGGCAGGCAGGTAGACAGGTAGACAGACAGACAGACAGACAGTTATGCCTGTACACAGCGGGACCGACATAAACATGATATTTGCTCCTACAGCGAGTTCGCCTGCCTGTTATTGTGCCACTACCGGTTGCCTTACTTTGAATTCAGGTTGGTTTAACTGGTACATCAATACATGCCATTCTCAATGACATTCGGTGGTCATCGGTGCATTGCGCGTTTGTGAGGTGAGTGCACTTACTGCACCTGTAAATGTGCACTGCGCAATGCACATCTGGCGAACTCGCTTTGTGATTTTATTCCTCACATTTTCCGATTCCAGACGAATTTTGTGTGTACCTGGTCCCCTTACCTGAAAGATAAATTGAAATTGTAATTTGATAATGGCTGTGGCAAAGGAAAAATCTATCCGCAGCGCAATTCCCCCGGGGCACGGCGTGTTGGGAGGTCTACCGTGGGTCGAACGATATCGTCCCACCGCGTTGAACGAGCTCATCTCTCACAAAAACATCCTTGACACCCGTAAGTGCTTCCATATGTGCACCTTCCTTCGGGCGAAAATTATAGTGGATGGTCTGGCTTTTTCATTTTTGCTTGGAATGCGGTCACTGGATGGGTGGTCGATTTTTCCGTTGTATTTCTAATGATTTGATCGAGTGCAGCCGATTTCGCATGTGAGGATTCGCTTGATTGTTGAATTGACTGAAATTGTTTTCCTTTTTATTCATGCAATCAGTGAATCAATCGACCGTTTTCACCAGATAATTGTTTGCATACTTTTGTTTTAGAGTCTAGCCGGGTTCTTAGTTTTCCGCTTTATTGTCCGTGCCTTTCACTGCAATTTTGCAAAGAATGTTTCAGCACGGTGGACCGTCTTCAGTGTTTTTCTAGTTTCAAGGGACGTATGGGCGTTGATTGCTGATTTGTCACTTAACTTTGCCATGTAAGCCTGTGCTTGATTGATGAGTTGACCGAAAGTTTCTGACATTGCATTGAGTGAATCAGATTGAACGTTCGATCGAGTGCAGGGAGGCGGGGCTTAGCTGTCCCTGAGATCGCGAGCATACCGAGGGAGGCGGGGCTTAGCTGTCCCTTCAGATCGCGAGCGTACTGAGGGAGGCGGGGCTTAGCAGTCCCTTCAGATCGCGAGCATACCGAGGGAGGCGGGGCTTAGCAGTCCCTTCAGATCGCGAGCATACCGAGGGAGGCAGGGCTTAGCTGTCCCTTCAGATCGCGAGCATACCGAGGGAGGCGGGGCTTAGCTGTCCCTTGAGATCGCGAGGATACCGAGGGAGGCGGGGCTTAGCTGTCCCTTCAGATCGCGAGCATACGGTATTTTATTTGAATTCAAAACACTTTATATAAACACCGCTACTTTAACATGATTTCTCTCTCTCATCCTCTCCGCTTAAGGGAAGAAAATGAATTATATCTCGCTTATTAATTTTCAGTTCAGAAGTTTCTGTCGGAGGACCGGCTGCCGCATCTGCTGTTCTATGGACCGCCCGGCACCGGGAAGACCTCCACCATTCTGTCCATCGTGAAGCAGCTGTACGAGCCGCGGGAAGTGGCCTCGCTGGTGCTGGAGCTGAACGCTTCCGACGACCGCGGTATCGATATCGTGCGCAATGAGATCGTCAACTTTGTCAGTATGAAAAACGTCTTCAGCAACAAAATCAAGCTGGTCATTCTCGATGAGGCCGATGCCATGACCAAGGACGCGCAGAATGCCCTGCGACGAGGTGTGATAACTTGGACCTTTTTCGGCAAATGATTCAGCTGATTCTTCATAAAATGGTGTTTTTCCGTCCTTGCAGTGATCGAGAAGTACACCAACCACAGCCGTTTCTGCCTGGTCGCCAATTATCTCTCCAAAATCACGCCAGCCATCCAATCTCGCTGTACTCGCTTCCGGTTTGCGCCGCTGACTACCGAGCAGATGCGACCACGTCTGGAAGTTGTACTGGCTTCTGAAAAGTAACAGCACTTTATTCTCAGCTAGGAAGGAGACATCCACACACAGACAAGCAGAACTGCTCTAGTGCACACCAAATGCGCAGACATTCTGCCAGACAGCAGACAGACAGACAGACAGACAGACAGACAGACAGACAGACAGACAGACAGACAGAGAGACAGACAGACAGACAGAGAACAGACAGAGAGACAGACAGAGAGACAAACAGACAGACAGACAGACAGAGGAACTCACAGACAAAAGGATAAGTTGACAGAGTTTTATTAAAAGCATTTTGTGGTTTCTTAACTGATTTTCTGGCGTATAGGGCGGTGTGGGAAGAAAGTGGAATGGCAGCAGCCTTGCACCTTGCCAAGGGTGACATGCGGAAAGCTCTCAACCTGCTGCAGTGCACCTGGATGGCTTATGGGGAAATTAGCGGCGACACTGTGTACAGCTGTGCCGGGCATCCCTTGAAGACGGAAATTGAAAAGGCCGTCACGTCCATGATGAATCTCCCGCTCAATGAGGCGGTCCAGGAGATTGATGAACTGCGCACCATGAAAAGCTACGCCGTGCAAGACATCCTGGAAGACGTCCACGACTACTTGGCCGATTGTAGGCGTTAAAGCGTTACCGTACCGTTGACGGTTACCGGGGTTACCGCTGACAGTTACCGTTGACGGTTACCGGGGTTACCGCTGATGGTTACCGTTGACGGTTACCGCTGATGGTTACCGGGGTTACCGTTATTGAGTACCAACTGACCGCTTTCTTAAGTCTGGTTCTTTTGCAGTGGAATTGCCGGGACCAGTCCGGATTTACCTGTTGGAAAAACTTGCCGACATTGAGTGAGCTCCACGTTGTTGTCCACTTGTTGCCCACTTATATGGGCAATGCCTTATGATAAAACTTGTCTCTCCAGGTACCGAATTTCCTCGGGATGCAGTGAGAAGCTGCAGCTGAGCTCACTGGTGGCGTGTTTCTTCACCGCCCGCAACATGTTGACGGACTTTGCAGCATAATCGTTTTTTACTAGATTTTTTTCCCGCCTGACCATTTGAATGATCCGTTAGAAAACCGAGGCGTTTTTCATCATGAGACTGGGTTCTTGCGTGACTAGTTGTGTGCTTTGTGACTGAATGTGCCTCCACTGTAATGATTCCTAGGCTTCACTTACAGTATGAGGAAAGGGCTCAGGAATGGGCCACCAGGGGGCGCTTTGTCGCAGATTAATGGAAAACAGATCAGTCATTGCGTAGTCAGCGACCTCTATAGGGAGCTTTATCCAACCGTCCAATTATTTCGTTTTTCGAACATGTTCCCACTTTTCTTCATATCTGATACGCGTTCCACCACGGTTATCGATTATTCTCCGTCTTTCAGGACCTTGATGATAGCCAAAACCTGTCTGGAAGTTCTGATTCCAAGGTGGCCCACTCCAAGACCCCTTTCTCGTACGGTTAGTCATCTAATTTGGGCATCGCACTTTCATTTTAGAATGTTAGCTTCCGAATCTATTTTTCATAGGCCAACCGATATTCATCTTTATTTGTTAAACACTGAAAATGCAGCTCTATCTGCGGTGCCGTTTACAGAAGTACTTACTGGCCTTGTGGGTAAAAAGGAACCAACGTCGGATAAAAGGAACCAACATCATCTAAAACAAAGATTTTGATTGATTTGATGATCAAGTATCGTGTTTTGAATTTTGACCTATGAAGAAATTGGTTCGTCAAGGATAAGTAAGGAATCGGACTATTAAAACCCCGGCAGTAAAATTTCCAGCCAGCCGAACGAACAACATACGTAAAACAAAATATGAACGCGAAAGAACTAACCTTATCAAACAGAGGTCGCCTAAAAACAGGCGCGCTGTATGACGTACACATGGCCAAAATTTTGGGTGGCAGACTTAAGCCAAAAAGGTTGGTCCGAGTTCGAGCCGAAATAAGTCACCGCACGCACTCGCTCTTGGCCACAGCTGACTATGCAGTCTTTCCTTGATCGATCGATTGATCGATTGATTGAGCTTGTTTACTATTGGCGGAATTTAGAGCAGCTTGTTCAATCTAATTTTTCCGCTGGGCCGGGCATTAAATCAAAGATTCAGGGGAAAGCAGTGGCAAGCTCTAGCCAAGAGTGGCTCGAACTCAGACCACCCTGATGGCTCGAACTTTGCCACCCAAATTTGTGGCCATGTGTGTATCTTAAAATGAAAAGGCATCTACAGGCACGACTTCCGTTTAGCGCAGAGAGCAACGATCAAGGAGAATCTAAAAGAGTGAGACACATGGAGACGCAAATCAGCCGCATCATCCTTCAAGCCACATAGTGGAATACATTGAGGTCCCGCTCATCCCGTGTGAGGTACTCCTTATCAATGAGGAACTCAATCTGCTCCTTCAGCATCTTCTTATTGGGCATGAAGAGATTCTTGAGGAGCTCAATCGTCTCCGTGTGGATCTCCGTCATGGTTGCCTTCTTCCGTGTCTTCATCACCTTCGTCACGGCCTCCTGGATGCGCAGCTCCCGCAGCGCCGAGATCCCGTCCGTGTCCTCCTCACCCAGCAGTCGATCCCCGCCAATCTGCAGCTTCCCAATGAGGTTGATGCGTCCGCGCTTTTGCGGCTTGCCCCGGGCCACCGGAGCGAACTGCATGTTGATCCAGAAGCGTGTGCCTTGGTCGAACTCTTTGGGATTGCTGACGGCGGGTGCATATCCCATCAGGCGGTTGCCGCACTTGGCGATAGTGCATAGACCCCAGAGGGTTTTACGGAGCTCGAAGTCTGGGATGGCCAAGGCCGTCTGGAGCGCCTCGAAGGTGAGCTTGCCGCGGTTGTGGTCCCGGAAAGCACGAAGGACGGCGGCCTGGAACATGGTCACTTCTAAATCGTACCGGCCGACAGCGGAGGTGAATTCGAGCACGAAGGTACAGCTGCTGCCGGCCAACGCCAACTTCCGGCCTTGGAAGCTGCCGGCGTACCACCTTTCAAATTCTGACAGGAACTCCTGTATACATAAAAACATTATGGGCGGGAGCGGCAGGAGGCGCCGCATGAAAAACTTGTTTTTTCTTGGTTCATTTATCTTTCTTTCTTTCTTTCTTTCTTTCTTTCTTTCTTTCTTTCTTTCTTTCTTTCTTTCTTTCTTTCTTTCTTTCTTTCTTTCTTTCTTTCT
>LRSR01010425.1:0-24522 GCA_001579985.1 Hypsibius dujardini | reverse complement strand
ACACAAGCTACCCCCTCGATCGATCCCTCTGCGCGCGCTACACTGACGCAATGCCGGGCTAGAAACGCGCATCCCCAAATATTCAAGATCCGGTTTCTCCACGAGCTCTCTCCCGGATTCAGTGCAAGCTAAGCATGTTACACAATTTCATTCACGCAGACATGCCTCCCTCGGCCTATCATAATCGATGATATACACCCCCTCCCCCCCCCACCGACCGACCGACCGTCGAGATTCATCCCTCAAATTTCCGCCCTACATCCACACTTGAAATTATGCTTCAAATATGCCACCACAAGTTTTGGGAGACCGAGAGATGGAGAAAAAGTAAAAGAGGTCGAGTTGATGTGCAGGATGGACGAAGAGCGCGTGAGAAAAAATATAGATACAAGTACACTCGGATAAGGTTTCCGCCCGGTTTTTCAAGTGGGAGACCACCGCAAAGTTAATAACCATGTGTTGATGTTCCCTTCCTCTCTGACTCGGTTTATATCAATCAGGTTTGAAGCCGTCCAAGAAGAAGATTGTCAACCTCATCACCAAGGGTAAATACTCCTCCGGCAAGAAGAAGGACCTCTTTGACGAGCTCGAACAGGCCTACGTCCCGCCGGTGCCGGCCGGAGGCGGACAACCCAATCCGGCCACCCACTCCGCGCAGTGGTTGGAGTACCAGGCGATGACGGCCCGCGCTCAGGGCACGATGAATTCCGCGACGTTAAAGCACCCTCCGCCGGTAGAAGCGCAACCGACACCGTCGCCGTCAGAGGAGCGGAAGGGTCCACCGGCGCGACCGCCAGTCCACAACACAGCTGTGAAATCTTCCGTCATCGACGAACTCGTTGGTCTAAGCGGGGAAGTCGGAGCGACGGAGGGCGGACTGCCAAAGAAGGCCGGACCGCCGGGACGACCGCCACCGCCGAAGGGAAAACCGGAGCGACCGCCACCACCGCCAAAGAAGACGGAGGGCTCGACGGTTGAGACGGTTACCCAACCGGCTGCTACGGTTCCGGATGTTTCCGACGAGCTGGCAGACTTCTTTGGAGGGCCGATTCCGGTGACGAAGCCGGAGAGACCGGCGACCTCTGTTCCAAAACCGAAGACGTCGGAGCAGCCGTCGTCACGGTCGCAGCGGTCGGCTGCGCCACAAGTTGTTCCACTGTCCGCGAAGGCGGTCACGACGGAAATCAAACCGGTAGCCCGACCGAAAGCTGGAGCTGCAAAGACGGGAGGTCCCGAACTGGCGATGCCGACGGAACGCGAGCGACCCAGCTCAAAAACGGTAACGGACCCTGCGACGACTCAATCAAGACCGGCGGCTGTCGTTCCGGCGCCGGTTCCAGCGGCGAAGAAGACCTCCAACGTGGACGATCTGATGGGTTTGTTTGACATGCCGATAGAAGCGGAACCCGTGCCGGCAGTCGCGACCTCCGAGGATCCCTTCGTGACCAGCGATCCGTTTTCCACCAGCCTCCAGAGTCAACCCGCGCCGGAAACGGAAGTGCAGTCAAAGCAGCCCGGAACGGATGGAGTAAATCAAGGTAGAGGAAGGTTCCGACATATCTCCAACCGTTGGCGTTACTTTAGTTTATGTTTTTCAGAGTCCGCAAGAAGGCAGCTTTCCGGAACTGAGGACGAGACGATCCGACCTCAGGGTGACGATGCCGGAACTGAGAACTGGAACGGTACAGCCTCTAGCGCTTCGACCACCGGATCCTTCGAGCCGTGGGGGAGTAGCGCTCCGGACAGCACGGAGACCACAGCGGCTCAAATCGTCGACGAAGCCATTATATCCGCCGAGGCAGATCCGTCCGTCTCCGCTCCGTCTCCCACCGTCGCCGCTCCGTCGCCGGTCGTCTCTGCACCCCGGCCGCCAGCCCGACCGCCACCACCTCCTCGACCGGCTCCGCCACCGTCCATCTCTCGGAAGGACATGTTCCTCCAGTCGACCTCGGAAGACTCGGATGTGACGTTCGCCGCGGCATTCAGCCACACACAAGATGAAAGCCCGACGGACGAGACCGTGGCACCGTCCGCCGTCGGCGAGGCCTCACCGCTGCAAGAGCACGAGACAAAGATCACCTCACAGGTGGAGAGCATGGTGGTGAAGAGCCAACCGAGTCCGACACCGGCACGGAAAACCGTTCAGATCCTCAACTCCACTCCGTGGGGCGACGAGGCGGGCACTGACACGTCCGGCGGGGGCTTTGAAGCCGACTTCGAAAATGATCCGTTCGGTGACAACACCCCCGCCCCACCATCCGCTGACGGAGGGGGATCGACCGCGGACCCCTTCGGAGGAACGGACGAAGGTTTCGGGAGTCCGGAGAAGCCGAGCGAGGAAGCCACCATGCTGAAGCTGGTCGCCAGCTATAAAAACAACGCTCCGGAGAAGATAAACGTAAACGCAGCCCTCTTGGACGACTCCTTCTTCGATCCGTTTGCCACCATCGTGCCGGAAGAGTCCCCGGTCCCCGTTGCTGCCGCCGCCACGACCGTCGACACCACCGACGACGACTTCGACGTCTGGGAAGCTCCGCTAGCGGTGGCCGCCGTCGGAAAAGACAAGGCGGCTCGGAGGACCTCCACCAACTCCAACGCCTCCCGTCGGACCTCTGGCGGCTCTCCGCAAACTCCGCTCTACGACGAGGACGACACCCAACCAATGCCGGAGTTCACGTGGGACCATCCGCAGAGCTCGTGGGACCTTCTCCTTCGCAGCCCTCCGAAGAAGACCTTCTCCGGAACGCGTTACTGGAAGCAGATTCACGTCCGACTGACCGACACGATGTTGCAGCTGTTCAACAAGCCGGACGAGCAAAAACCCTTTCACGAGCTGCCGCTACAGGGTAACTACATGGTGACGGAGATTGCCATCCAACCGCTGGACGTTTTCACAAAAATCCACACGACCAAGATCGAGTACGTGTTCTACAAGGAACGGGTCGGAATCCGCCCGGGACAGATTACCAAGGCTTCGAAGGGGCAGATCACCAAGCTGGGCTTGCCATTGGAGCACGCCTCACAGACGACGGAACTGCTGAAGTTCGGCTGCCTTAACTGTAGGGTGCTTCGAGATTTCGTCCACGCGGTGGAGGACGTTCTGTTCCGGATACCAATGATGCGCGACCGGCAGATGATCTACAAGCAGGAGGAGGTTCAGGCCCATGTGATCGACGAGTTCACCGCGAAGGTATGTCGGTCTTTTGTCTGTGCCCTGTGTCTGTGTCAGTGCCTATTTCTGTGTCTTGTGGCGAGTCATTATCTGGTTTACAGAAATCTTTTTCATTTCTAGGTGGATAAATCGGGGATCATCTCCGATCGACGGGGCCGAGTTCGAGTTTACTGTCTATCCTTCGTGTCCGGCATGCCGGAGGTAGAGTTCGGGTTGAACGACATTGCGCGAAAGGGAAGGGAAGTAGTTGGTCGGCATGACATTCTGCCTATCTACACAGAGGAGTGGATCAGGATGGAAAACGTAGAGCTACACCATTGCGTCTCAAAAGAAGAGTACGAGAAGACGAAAGTGATCAAGTTTGTGCCACCGGACGCGTGTTTCTTCGAGCTGGTGCGGTTCCGGGTGCGACCACCGAAGAGCCGGGAGCTACCGCTATTTATCAAGATCACATTCACTATGGAGGGATATAAAGTGGGGGTGAAGGTCGAGGCACAGACTACGGCCTATTACAACCGGAAGCGGGCACAACCGTGTGACGATATTCAGATCAGGGTACCGATTCCGGAGTCGTGGATCTATTTGTTTCGAACGGAGAAGTTGTTTGGATATGGATCGAAGCACGCTACGAGCAAAAAGTCTGGTTTGATAAAGGTATGATACATTTGTCTGTGTCTGTGTCTGTGTCTGTGTCTGTATCTGTGTCTGTTTTTTATCTATAGTTGCCTTGTGTCTGTCTGTCTCCCTAATCCTTTTCCAATTTCCAGGGAATGTCTGAAAAGCTTCGAACTGCTGGCGTCACTCAAGGCTCAGATCCCAGCCAGATTGCGGTAACATCCGGCTCAGCGCGCTACGAACACGTCTATCGTTCTTTAGTTTGGCGGATAAGTCGGCTCCCAAAAGAAGGACAAGGTATGCGTTTCCGAATTCAACTCTGTTCTCTGACGACTAAAATTATTGAATAACACAATAAAATATTACTAAATAATCTTAAAAAGATGACGTTATATTATAACGATTTGGTTTTCAGGAGCCTTTGCGAATCACATGATGACCTGTCGTCTGGACCTCAACTCCTACGACACCATGCCCGAACGGTTCGAGCCGAACGCTGAAATTGAGTTCACCATGCCGGCGGCTACGGCGTCCCACACGACCTTGCGCAGCATTTCGGCCACTTGCGACGATCCCCCGGAGAAGTGGGTCAAGTACCTGTCCAAGTACGAGTATGTCGTGGAGATTGACTACAAGATCGATCGCGGGGATGTGCAGCTGTACGGAGGAGCCGGCGCGACCGATTGAGATTACTCTCCTGTGACTTCACTACTTCAAAAACGACATTCACTATGCGAGTGGAAGAATTGTCCGAAGCTGAGCAATATTTTGTGTGGATGAATGAAAGAGGAACGTTTTCCCCTGCATGTCTGGGACTGTGATTGGTCTCAGGCATGGACGTGTTAGGATGCGTCTGTAGACTCGAAAAATGAGAACGGAGTGTTCGAGCGCGTTTTTCTGTGTTGTGATTTGAATCGGATCTATACGCTGGAGTTTACCGTAGTTATTTCGACTCAACACTTTCGTGACGAAAAGCTTTTTCTATATCATGTGTGTGGTTCCTCTCTTGTTTCTTCTCCCCGGTGTTTAAACGTGTCTTTTCTCTCGGTATGATGATGGTACCAGCTGTGTTTTGTGACGGTTGGTGCATAGTATCTCTGCGATCTCAGGAAAAAAAGAATTATTATTGGATGATCACTCCATGCTATTTTCTGGGATTATTGTGGCCGATATTCACAAGGGTGATCCCATCTCAGCAAGCAGGCAAATAGACAACAGGCAGACAAATATTCGTTAGTTAGACCGATAGACAGATAAACAGATAGATTTATTGATCGGTAGACAGACAGACAGACAGACAGACAGACAAACAGACAAACAAACAGACAGACAGACAGACAAACTTTAATTACTGCAACTCCACATACCGACAGTGTTCAGCGCTGGGCTGGCTGGATATTGAAGGAGAGGAATGTAAACGGCAACACAAAATTACTAAACAAAATACTATTTCAATCTCCACTAAATGGTATCTTTGTGTTTTCTTGGCCTTTTATTGATGTTTTTATGATATTTTGAGTCAGCGCTCTTCGCATTTAGTGTAATGAGGAAATCCTTACGGGAAAGCAAGAAACCAACCAAACAAAAATCCAGACAATTTTAAAAAGGCCGATCCATTTGTTTGTGGCCAATTTCATTAATTTCAAAATAAATATTAAAACTTCTTACGCCCATTCAAAATGTATTCAATATGATGACCGCCCTTCTCGATCATCATTTCGACGCGACCGGGCCAAGATTTGACGAGTAAAATATTTTAGCCAAATATTCACATTCTATTCAACACATTCTATTTCAGCTGATCATTTGAATACAACTGCAGAAATATATTTCAGGATACCTGGGTCTTTATCTCTTTTTCTTCTTACTACTTACTACTTACCTATGGCGAAAGTGGTTCTAATTGTCATAGTGACTAAAACGTAAAATTGAAAATTAAAAATCTAGTGCCGCGAACACCACCATCATTTTCGTTTAAATAGTTCAACCAACACATAATCACAATCATAAATTGCATTACAATTATGTAAGACACTGTATTATGTAAGCAGACAAAAGACAGGCAGACATTTTATTTTATATTTACATTTACATGACCACTGGATGGAAGAATAGTTAGGCAAAGCCTAAGAACAGGGCAAGTCCTCTTAAACATACCAACACATCAAAGCCACTAGTATGGGAATCGGTTGATGAAGCGCTACTTAATAAGCCCAGCCTGCGAGCCTGTGAAAATTTAGTCCGGCATTTGCATTCTTTTTTCTAATTGTCTCGAAAAGCATATTGCGATGCGCTTGTTCAAAGCCTTCGCCAAAAATGTTGGAACAGCAGTTTTAAAGCATAACTTTAAGAGCTTTCTGAAAACTATTGACATTTACTTTCGAATGATTACTCCGAGGTGTATGACGTCAATCTTTGTACCCTTTGAAAATCGCATCGTTGATGAATAGCTGTTTGAAAACTTTAAAGAAAATTTTATTTTTAACCGATCAGAAAAAAATAACCCCACGCCGATCGAGGGGGAAAATCTGTTTTTCCCCGAGTCAGTGGGACATTTTATCATTGAAGCCGGGATAGAGGTAACGTCGATTACTGTTGCTAGTCTTAGCCACAAACTAAAAGTTTTTCTATAATCTAGTAACAAATAGAATGGGTCATCTAATGATGCTAAGCAGTGCAAGATAATTTTCACGCGACTCGGCAATTCGACTTCAAAGCTATAACCGCCAAAAAAAAACTGCCGAACCCAGCAAGGTTCCAGAAAAAAATTGCTAACTGCGGGCCACATCAGGCGCAGTTCTTCTGTCCATCACCTAATATGCGAGTAGAGTTTGCGGTTCCAAGGACAGACACGCCAGCCAACGCCTATTTGCTAGCGTTGCGTGGAAAACTCATTGATAATTCCCGGAAAAACCTAGAAAAACGGAAAAGTCAAACGTGAAAAAGCCCAATTGTCATTTCCATTGCAGCAAGGGAGTCTGATGTTTGACTAACCTTTTAGATTTTCCAAGAGTATTCAACATTGATTGAAACAAAGTGCTAGTATTTTGTTCTGTGACATGGCGTTGAAAACGACAGCCGGACTGATTGTACTCGCGCTATTTGTCTCAGACACTTTTGCGGCAACCCTGAAAGGTCAGTTGAAAATTTAAAATTTAAAATCAACATATCAATAGCCGAACGAATACTAAAGACTCTTATTTCTGCAGACTGTGTTTCCCATTCGTCCAGTTTGAGTCTAATTTTTTCTTTGATTTGAGAGTAGGTTCTGACGAAGGAGATGAGGCGGATCCACTGCTGATGTTGGTCAAGTCGAACGGAGATTGTCGTTCAAGCGTCATCCCGCTTGGTAGTGGGTTTGTCAATGGCCTCCTTTCTAGTATCCGGACCAGTGGCTCAACGGACGAGTTCGATGGCAGAGATCGTCACGATTATGGCAACCCTGACCAGACTGTCACCTTCACCACTGCCGGAAATGACATCGATCAGTTCGGAACAAAAAAAACAAACAACAGAATCATCGAACATAATACGAGACACAGAAACAATGAAGGTGAGATTGTATGGGCCTTCTCTGTGTGACTGTCTCTCTTTCGTTATAGTAAAAGTCGGTCTATCTATCTGTCTGCCTGCCTATCTATGTCTGTGTGCTTGTCTGCTCGTCTGTCTATCGTATATTTCTCTGACTGCCTGTCTCTCTGTCTGTCTGCCTGTCTGTCTGTCTATTTCTTTGAATGTCTGTCTGTCTATTTCTTTGACTGCCTGTTTGTCTGTCTATTTGTTTTTCTGTCTGCCTTTCTGTCTATCCGTCTACGTGTTTGACTTATCTGACTTATCTCACTTTGTATCTCTCTCTCTCCCTGTCTGCCTGCCTTTTTATTTGTCTGTTTGTTCTCTTAAGTGTAGATATCAAAAAGCATCGATTCGTTGATGATCGGTCTGATCGGGCTGAACACTCTCCAATTGACCTCAGTATGACTAAATAATTCATCCTTTTGTTTGCAGACATTGATCAGGTCAGCACTAACAACGGTCAAGTTGTCGAGATCAACTTCAACACGGGCGGAAAGGTCAAAGTCATACCAACCAAAGAGGAAGCAGAAGGAGGTACACTGTCTAGAATTATGAAATACCATACTGTTAAAGCTATTATCAAATACGATACTTTTCCAAAACCATCATAAATTGGGCTCTAATAAAGCAACATAAAGTGACGTCATTTTGAATTCAGCATCTGAAGTGCCTGGCAAGATAGAAAATATGGCAAAAAAAATACAATTAATTAAATAATTAGTTCTTTCTTCAGTCTCCTATTAATCATTAAAATTCTCTGTCTCCTGGTTGCAATTTAAGATTCCAGAGTGAACGGCATCGATTGGATGGGCAACTGGGCGTTCTCCTGCGATTTCATAAACAACGACCTCAGTCGTGCCCGCGTAGTCCGAGGCGAGGAGTGCGCGGCATTGTGTTCCAACACCAAAGGATGCAGCCATTTCACGTGGAACCCCGCGATTTACGGCGGCAGCTACTGCTTCATGAAGTCTGGCCCCGTTTCCAAGGCCAATGCCATCAAGCTAACGGGACATCCCAATGTCAGATGCGGATTAGCAGGTAAATTTCCCATCTTTCAAAACTGAAGCTTGCTTGCTATCTACATGACAAGACATTCACATTTAAATTCAAAATGATAATGTCGTAGAATGTTGCCCACGCAGCTTCAACTATTGCGGGTACAACCTCCGATCGGTGAGCGGCGGTGCGTGCAAGAACCTCTGGACCGACGGGCTGTACGAATGCGTGGCCGGACAGGCGCCACGCTTTTTGTACTCGTGCGACCGCGTATGCATAGACGGTGGATCCGGACATAATGATCACTGTTGACATTCAGTAAGGACAGTTTTGTTTTCACTGCACAAGACAGCTTCAGTTCCCAATTGACTTCGACCAATTAATTGTTTTGGATTTTGTTTGATATGGCATTGTAGTTTTGCTAATTAATTCCTCTTTCGCCTGTTTTTTAAAAGTTGAATTTTCCTTCGTTTAGATAAGCAAAAAAAACGTTGACTACTGTACATCTATCTGATGAGCCGAAAGTCGAAGAACAGACATTCTACTGTTGCAAATTTGGCTGGCAAACTGTTTGTCACCTTCCAACCATCCGGTCTATCTTCGATCCTCCCGTCCGCCGACACGTCCAAATTAACCCACCAATGTTTCCACAAACCTAACGGTCGCTAAATCTGTTCATGCGTCCGTCTATTTGTTTGGCCGACCATTATTTCAGTGATGACGGTTCAGCCTTTTGGCCGGAGTCACCAGCGAGCTGTCCGCTGAGGGCTTTCTGTAAGGCGCACATCAGACAGGAATGTGTGGCAGGAGTTTTGTGTAGCGACTTACAAGAAGCGCCTTTTGTTGTCTGAATGTCTGAGTGTGATAGCCAACCAAGATGTTTACGGTATGAAGTATTACTGACGGGAATGGGATTACAGTATCCATTGCAGAGAACCGAATGGGTTTCTTAAGAGAGATGCGACGGGTTCACTGTACGACATCCAACGGATAACAGGAGTCGCATTGGCAGTAGTGAAAGACTACTCGAAATGAGAGTCAAGTGAAACTGTCGTTTTGAGCAGCACGTTTTTTTTTCGTTAGTTACACAAGCTCATCCGTGGTTTCATCAACGGTTCTGTACTTCCCATACCATGCACCTTTAAGACTAAACTATAGAATGAAGATATGCAAGCCACATTATATGGTACTAGGCTTAACTATTAAGGTCCTGAAATAAGGAATTTGAAATGTATAAAAATGCAGTGGAAATTGTCCGTCAACATAGCTCCTTCGTACACGGCGCTCCACAGCGGAGATCCGCCCGAATGGCATATTCCTTCCCCACCTCCAGCATGCCATCACCTTCACATTTGAGGCCTTCATTCATTTCCATGAACTTCTCGACGGAGTATATCCCGAAGCCGCTGGTGAAACCCGCACAATTGTCGCCTTCGTGCGCCGTCGAGCGGCACGAGCCCCTCTTGGAGGCTGCCTTCATGTTCTCCCTTCGAACACCTAAACGAAAAAGACAAATTTAAATCCTAAATAATGTGCGGTGTTCGTTTTTTTATGGGTGTGTCTAAAAGGTTTTCGGATGGGTGGTGCGACGATGGGGATGTGGGGTGAAATTCGGGGATGTTAGTTGGATAATGGGAGTCAACCACAGTGTCGTTGTGTCAGATGTAACTCCTTTAGCGTATTGGCTTGACGGTCAAGTTGTGTCACTGAGTCAAAGGTAAGCAAGTCATATGGAAAGAGAGAAGGGTAGACAACCAGATGGAAGAGCAGGTGGCGTGGTTCTCGTGGAAGTTCGCATTGAAGGCCGAAGGCAGATAAAGATACTGCTACTGGAGGGTTCGCCGAGACGGTTGGTAGGCGAAGAGATGGAAGCCCAGAGGGAGACACAGGAAGGCTCACGGAGAGACGGAAGGCTCATGGAGTAACGGTAGACCTACGAAGAGACGGAAACCCACCGGGTGACAGATGGAGAGACGGAGGGCTCACGGAGAGACCGAAGGCTTACGAAGAGACGGAAGCCGAGAAGAATGACAAAAGAAGGCCTACGGAGAGACGGGGGCTCACCGTCAAACGAATGACCAACAGGTCGTCAAACGGATGACCAACAGGTGACTTGGAAGGATTCTCAGCGAAACGGAGGGCAGACGACAAAATGGAAGGTCCACAAATCGACGGAAGGCCGGCTGATAATACACGAGGACTCGTAAACAGTCGGAAGGTGAACGAGAAGACGGAAGGCAATCCGTTACGCGGAAGGATTTACGGAAAGACAAGTGGCAAAAAGAAACGGAAGGTAGAGATGTGACACCAGAAATCTCATGAAATGGCGTTCGGGCAGACGGCACGAAAGACAAGCGAAATCGAGATCAGGTATCCGACAACGAAACCCGTGTCTGGCCTACCGTCGTTCCGTCTCTCTTTCTAGCCTTAAATCGCACCGTGAGCCAGCCCGTCTCACCAGTTGTCTTTCCATTTTCCCGTTTGCCATCCGCCTTTCCGTGAGCCAACGCCACTCACCGTCACCCATCTCCACGTACACGACACAGTCCTCTGTCTTTCGCCTCATATTTCGCATACCCCATCCCTCCTTTAGAGTACTACATCCTTCTCAAACTTTTGGCTTACAGCCGTCATATCGAATGGCTGTTGGTGAGGATCCAAACAGCTCATCCAAAACATTCGGGACTTACGCAATAATTCCGAAGACCTGGCTAATTCCCTGGCAAAAATGGTGGCCTGATCGGGCGGCGGCTCCCTTGGGTAGAGTATGAAAAACGTCCCGGTTACAAAAAGGAAGAGGAAGGCAAAGATGAGGGTACGGACTCGAGAACGATACTGCGGCAAGATCGCAAACATCGCCACGCACTGGAAGGTGCAGGAGGAGCCTTTACCAGAAGAGATCAATCGAATACAGTATGCATAAAAAAACTAGTAAACTGCAAAGAGAGAAAGTGTTTATCTAGCGAGTGAGCAGTTAACGTAAGGCAAGACTGAACAAATTTCCGACACGCAATTGGCCGGCAGCATTCGCAACTAGCAGCTCCGTTGGGGCCCGTGGGCGCCATTTGACTTGCTTGTTCACAAAAGGTTTCATGTAGTGTTGCCCATGTGGAAAGTCATATGAAAAACAGCGAAAGTGGTGAATCGCCAGTCTAGCGTGGAGAAGGGTGCTAAAAGGGAGATCTTTGTGGTTTTTTTGTTATTATTGACTCGTATGTCTGGTGTGTACAGTATATAAACAGTAACGGAAGGTGATTGGACTCTTGGAAGTCCGTCTGTCCGTCCTTTCATCCTTCCGTCCTTCCGTCCATCCGTCCACCCGTCGTTTTCGTCGCTCTGCCCCTGTCGCAAACTCTCCTTCTAACGGTCTATTCCGATATCAGACCATACTAAGCAATCGAAACGTCACTCATGGTTGAGTGACGGAAGGTTAGACATGTGCGGTTGACGACTGGACGGAAGGATGGATTGTTCTTCTTGCGGAAGCTAGAGGCTTCAAGGCCGATCGCAAGCGTTCTAACTATTTGCTGCCATAACGTGTCCCCGAAAGTCAGTACCCGGTCCAGCCGTCCGTCCAGTCGCCTTAGGCTATCCGTCGACTCTTTCGAATCTTCAGCCGCTGGTCGTGAGGGGCAATGTACATCACGGAGATAATGGAATTTTCGTTCAAATATCTCCAGTTAATAAGCAGTATAAAAAGATTATGAAAGTCCGATATCGCAAGATACTGATCGGTTTGTATGTGAATTAGCTACGTTATCGAGTTATCTTTGGCTTAGCAAGCATCCACTTCACAAGGTTCGCCGCACGGTAAATCCTGCCTGATGGTGTACGTTTTGCCCGTTACCAGGAGACCCGGACCGTCGCACTCCAGGTCGGGATTCATATCCATGAGCCGGCCCACGGAATATATCCCGTACCCAGCGGTAAATTTTTCGCATGTGTCTCCGACATTCGCTTCCGCTTCACACGAGTTCTCCGATGGCCTTTTTCTCAACTTTTCCCGCCGTAAACCTAGCGGAGAAACCGAGAGAATAATCTGGGCGACGGACTGACCTACCAACCGACTAAAAAATGCACTGACAGACCAATAAGCGGACGAATAGATGGACAAACAGGCGGACAGATGGACGGATGGGTAGACCGTTAGACCGATGGACGGATGAACAACCGGAAGGATAGATGGATGGATGGACAAACCAATATACGGACTGACAGATATGCAGACGGGCGGACAGATGGACGGATGGATGGATCTTTAAACGGACCGACTGACGGATAGACGGACGGACAAATGGACGGAAAGACGGATGGACAGACCGACAAACGGACGGATCGATGTACAGACGGAAGAACAGACGGACGGACATATCGTCGAACCAACAGACCGACCCCCTTGGGAGTCCAAGGGGCGGGAATATATGATCGAACGACCCTGGACCCCTCAGCAGGAAAATCTAACACGATTTGATCCATCCCACAGTTTGCCGGCTTAAGCAAATTGCCATACCATCAATCCGCCACTGTGATATGTGGTAAGCCAATGTTGTTTGCGTGGTAGTGGTCGCTTTCCCATCCAATAGTTCCGACGGTTCATCCAATGATTCCGCCTCCTGTCCGTACGATGACGATTTTTCATCAGCGTAAAGAATTAAAATAGCTCCAACCAGCGTCAGGGAAATGAGGGTCACTATTATCTTTATGTAGGATCGTAGACGGGAACACGGATTGCGCGATATCGTATACATGGTACGGAGAAATCGGTGTGCTGTGTTTATGCAGGAACGAATGCATTGTCAAATGCTAGAGGATGCTATGTGAAAGAGCCGGCTGGAAATGGTTTACTGAAAAGAACTTGTGTTATTGTGCAACACAAGTGACTTCGGGCGTGAACGTTACGAAAATGCAATGTACCACAGAGGCCCAGAAGCAGAACAATCTTCAGTGAAATTTGCTGTTGGCGTTAGTCTTTGGCACTTTTGATTTCATTGCGCCGAAACCAATTTACTAAAGCATGTTTAGAATTATTATCATTGTGACAAGAATGGTTTGCTTTCACGCCCTGGCAAAGATTTATCGTCCTCTTATCGTTCTCCCCTGAACCCGATCTGTCTGCCTCTCTGTCTGTCTGTCTGTCTGTCTGTCTGTCTGTCTGTCTGTCTGCCAGCGTGCCAGCGTGCCAGCCTGCCAGCCTGCCTACCTGAGAGCCTGCCTCCATGTCTATGCTTCAATCTCTCTGTCTTTTTGTTTCGCGGTCTATCTAGTAATCTCTCCATCTGTCTGTTTTTCTGCCTGACTCCTAACCGATCATTTCGTGTTAACTTCATTTGACTCCACAAAAAAGTCACACGTCATCGATTGTAAATCATTTATTTACTTTTACCGAATGCATCTTTTGCAACAGAACATTAGAAAGCGCTCAAGGAATCCCAAGCATTCAGCGGATTCGCTACAAAGACAGTTGAGCCTTCAAAATGAGTGTGCAGTTGCCCGCAAGGACCATCCGACCGGCCGGCAGAATATCCAGCAGAAGGTCTCCCGGTCTTTGGCTAACCTGTCGAGCTATAGGAAAAACGTAAATTTTAATAAGACCTATAATCGTTCCTTAAAACCTTCATCGCTCCCAGAAGCCTCACCGTGTTTAGCGGTCCTGCCTAGAAGAGCACTCCAATACGGCGCTAACGTTGTATGCGCCGATCCACAGACATAATCTTCCGGCACACCGATCCACGGTCCAAAGTACCGTGAAATAAAATCATACTCCTTCTCCCCATTTTCCGGACCCTTCTTCGGCGAGCCCTTAACCGTCACGATGATCCCGTTCAGTTTGACCGTCTTAACGGAATTATCATAAACAGCGGAAAAACGGCTGGGCTCGACCGGAAAGTTCGCCAGGTCCACATCGTCCTGCAAGCGAATCAACAGGTTGCGGGTTCCTAAGGCGTAGACCACGTCTACGATCTTTTCCGCTCCAAAGATTGCGTTGCATTCCTCCAGCAGCGGATGCAGGTCGCTGCGAGTCGGTTCGTCCAGTGGAAGACCGAGATTTTGTGGGAAGTCCAGGGCGAAAGCGTCGCCTTTCCGGCTGGCCACAACGATTCCGCTTTTAGTGTTGTATCTAATTTCGTTATTAGTGTTGCCTGGAAACATCAAATAATTCACCATGTTTTAATCCCGGAAACGGATTTTCTGTAAGGTTTTGTTTTTTTAGTTTTATATGGGGCTTTAATTTCATCCATATAATTTAACTAAATTTAGTAGTAATTTAAGGACATTTAATAGTGGCTTAACTATATTTATCATTAATTTACCAGTAACTTAATAATTAGCAACATAACCTATAATTAGAAATAATTCGAATAAGTAAAGATAAATACCGTCATTTTGAGAATAGCTACTAATTATGTGATGAGGTTATATAACAAGTCTCTTTGTGATTACTTAAAAATGTTAATTAGAAATATTAGATTTTTTGGCACATTTCGCAATTGATTTTCGCTACAAGTTTAGAATAAAAATCGAAATAATGACTCAAGTCAACGAATTTCGACTAAAATAAAATTTTGGTTCGTACTAAAAACTAAACCGGAATACAATAGTTTATTTTGATCAGACTAATATACAACTTAATCATCTGATTTTAGTTATGTCTCCCTGACGTTTTGTTGATTATTTTTGTACTCAGAATATATGCATATAAATGAGGAACGTTACCGTAGACTGTGTAGAGCAGTGAAGTGGTAGCCAAAGAAGCATGTCCGCAGAGGGCCATCTCCGTGGTCGGAGTGAACCACCGAAGGCTGAATTCGTCCGCTGTGATTGTAGAAAAACAAGTTGAAAATTTACGAAGCAGCGGCTGTTTTTCACTTTTTCAGCCTATGATTGATTGTTTGACGGTAGTTCTCTAATGGCAAGGAGTTTTACATTTGGTAAAGGCATCCACGGATGGAGTGGACGCGACGATGAATGCCGTTACCGACTGGTTCATCTCCGCAGCGATTTTCTGCTTGACCTCCGCTGGCAAATCCTTCAAAATCCGATCAACGTTTATAACAAACAGATATTGCAGCTCGCTGAGTGCCGGTCTGTCTGTCTGTCTGTCTGTCTGTCTGTCTGTCTGTCTGTCTGTCTGCTGTCTGCGCTGTCTGTCTGTCTGTCTGTCTGTCTGTCTGTCTGTCTGTCTGCCTGTCTGTCTGCCTGTCTGTCTGCCTGTCTGTCTGCCTGTCTGTCTTTGATTACCGTGTCGGATTGTAGGAAGCAGACCGCTGCGGGGCTGCCTTGAAGGGCCTTCTGTGCGAAAACATCCACGATGTAAATCGGCAGACCTTGGACTGGAGTGGCCATCTTAATTGTTGACTGGGTAAACGATGATTAAAAGGTTTCACGTGAAAAAAACAGTTTTAAGTCTGTACAATTAATTTACAAGAAAGCCCGGAAGGACGGCGTTAAATTTAGTGGAAAAGTGAACCGCAAAGTGCAAACTCAGAAGGCAATCACATTTTGACCGACATATTTAGTTTGGATACGGAAGAAGTAGGTCTAATTGCGATAACCATGAGTGTTTTACAGGGGAAATCGTCTACCGATTAGATTTATCCCAACCATGTGCGTGTTCAGTCACACCACAGGGTTCTGCTTGTCCATAGTCCAAATTTGCACGCAACTGTTAAAAATTATATTCATTTTTAGCTTATTTTAGCATTTGGAAAAATAGTTACTGCTTTTAGTTTTAGTTACTAAACGTTCAGGTGGCTAGACTAAAACTAATCAGCTACAGTTATTGATCAATTAATCAACCACAATTAGACTCTAAAATTTACAGCATGTACATACAATAGTCACTTAATAACTAAACCGAGACTTCTTAGTCATTGATTAGTTGACTTGATTCACCTATTGCCATCCTTATTGGCTGCAAGTATCTTTTCACATGCGATAAATAGAATTGTGTAAAACTTTTGTTTAAAATAAACCGGAATTCTCATCATTATAACTTCACCACAAGTAAAATGATTTGAATTTAGTAAAAGAGTTGTTTGTGAGATCGGTGACAGTTCACTGAGTGGACCGTTTCCTCTTTGAACACGGCGGCTGCAAATGCATGGCGGACAGATTCCACTGGGACGTCTTCCACTCCCAATTATGGCGCCTAAGTAGATGTGGACACAAGCGGTGTCTGTAAAATGTATAACTGTGGATAAAGGAAGTGTATGGTGAGATTTTTACTTTCGACATTGGTAGACAACGAAGATTCCAGCCGTGGCAGTCAGTAATATGGATGGAAGTACTTCTGCCAGGATGAAGTCATCATCTGAAAAACACATCGTTCATGCTTATTTGCTTTTAGGTGTGTTAGTATGTCTGTGACAGCGTTTTCTCTGGGAATTGATAGTTCTGTTAGAAGCGCTGTTAGAAGAAACCTGATGCTGAGGAAAACTGAAAAGCCGATGACGTTCCGATGGCGAAAAGGCCGACGGTGTTAAATATGCGTGGGCAGGAAGAAATAGAAAGCCTGACGGAATGATGAAGAGAACTGAAACGCGCAAGTCACGCGGCAGAGTTTCTGGCCATCCGTTCGTTCGCTTTGCGCAGTCCTGCTCTCCGTCAAGCCCTCCGTCCGTCCGTCCGCTACCTTTGTCAGCGCATGTGGTCGATCCATTTGTCTTTCGACCACTTGCTGTGTGTCCTTCCGGTATTCCGGACATCGACCAGACCTTCGTTTACCGTCCGTTTCGTCGTCCGTCTCGTCAAACAGATGATTACCTCTGTGTCCCATTAGGCATAGTTAGTCCGCGCGTTTGTCCGTCTCTCCGTTTGTCCAACTATCCCACCATCCGTCTGTCTTTCCGGACATTTCATCAACTCTTCTTTAGCTTCCCTGTCTGTTCAGTTTGCACAATCGGCCAAGTGGCTTGCATCCTCTCTGTTCGCACCTGATCGCACCTGATCCAAAGCCTGGCGGTTGTTGACGGAGGCCGGTCTAACAATGTCAACGGAGATATCCACTGCAAGTCTTCATCGTTATATTATTATTACCTGTGCCACATTGCTGTTGATCGTCAAGCAGGCTACAGCTGTCAAACGTGCCGGACCAAACTGTCGCGTTCCTAATCCAGACATGACCGGACGGGGACTGGTACAGCTCATCCCACCCATTTAAGGCATCGTACCGAAGAATTTCCTAATGTTCAATCAAATTTGAGAACGTGAAATGAGGATAAACAAAATAAAAAATTTGCCTTAAAATCTATTCTGGTTGTTTACTCAACACAAAACGAAGCAAACCATTAGAATCAGTATCTACATGTATGTCCAGTGATAACTTACTTAGGAACATGAATTCATATATAACGATGAAGGATATTTTGTTTACCTCCATGCTTTGTGAATGGGCATCAAAGGCCAGCACCGCGTAGACGCCGTCGCGGTCGCCATTGTCGTTGACCTTGAAGGGTGCTTGCTCCAGCCATGTGAAGGACCGGTTATACATCCTATGCGCAAAACCAATCCCATCCGACAGGTCCTGGCCGTTAGCTAAGCTTTCGTTAATCATCTACACGCAAAATCCCAAAAAATGAAGTTTAAATATTTTGAAATAAATTATGCATAAAATATTCTACGGTATGTAATGATTCTGTATATACAAATATATAAATAACCATTATATCAAAGTTTTATATGGCTCAAGTTTTATATTAACATCAACAAACTAAAGTTAATAATGCATTTACATTACGTGTTATTTTTTACCTGGGCAGCCGAACGAAATGTGACGTATGCGTAGACAGCGTAGATCTTCGTCTATAAAAACATGGAACATGAGGGGACCGAAAAAGAAACCAAAAAGGAACCAAAAAGAGCAGGTTACACATGAATGATCAGAAAAGGAACAAAAAAGGAACAAAAAAAGCAGGACACATGGTGGAGAATTGCCTATGTACTTCTTCAGCGGATTTGGCATTGGATGCGCTGGTGTCGAAGGTGATGTTCTGCTGCAGCGACCGCTGGTTTACTGCATCGATGAAATTGAGCAAGGGATCGTTCTTTGTCAGACCCGGCATGGTTATGATAAGGAGGGCTTGGTACGCAAGTTTCGCATCCTACCAAAAACCAAACCGGCCTTCCATTTTCGACGTGTGTGGTTAAAATTAAGATTTTGCATTTGAATATTATAGTTGAACTAAAATTTTGGCCTATTTTAATTTACTATTTAAATTAATTTAGACAACACTATTTATATATTTAATTTGTTTTATTTCATCAGCAATTATTCAGTTTTGATCCATTCCATTCGATTCTAATTTAATTTAGTTCACCACAAATCATTGAAGATTAAGTTAAACAAAATTAAATATTGAAGTACACACTATGTATAAAAATATACTTATAAATAAAATTCTTTCTATAATTGTTCCTTTTTAAACAAAGCCGTATCATTTAATCAGGAATATTCGCACTTTTGTCTAATGTTATCTCAAATTAATTTACAGACCTGGTCAAGGGAGTCGTTGCGGTACCAGTGAGGCAGCCCCAGAATGGGATTGCTGGAGTTATACCACAGAGAAGTTATAAAAACCTGTTCACCAAAAAAAGCAAAAAACATCTGTCTTACAATTACGTCGATTTTCAATCTTTCCATCCCCGATTGTGACTTACAAACTTGTCTGTCGTCATGCCCATCCGATAAGCCGCAACCTAAACGGTACACGAATAAAACCGAACAAACAGAAGATTCCGATCCCATGTGCACTGAATAATTTAATCGAAATCTCCTTTTCATTCGCCCTGATTTACAACTGTTTATTTTGGCTTACCAGAGTCAGTCGCACCACATCCATATGCGCAAGAATGACGATGACTGTTGGCGAAATTAATTTAACCATCGTATTACTCAATGCAAATTTGATAATCGTGTGTGAAACGATCCGAGCCAATTGCACCCACAAATCGATTTACCTCGACCGCGAGTTCTCGCTCGAACCAAGGCAGCGACCCGACGATCGGCCTGCTGAAGGTCTTCGGAAAACTCGTAGACGCTGTAGTAGTCCATTTGACGCCACAAAACGGCGGGAAAATTATGACAGGCTGCTTGGTCCGTGGTTTTATCCACATCACAAACAAAGACTATCTGTCGCCAGTTATACCACCGCAGGAGCTCCAAAAAGGCTGCAGCGTACTCCTCGGTCTTGGAGGGAAGGATGCAAACAAGGGATGGGTATCGCTGCTTATCCCGAAGCTCGCTGCCGCTTCCGGCACTTGAGATAATGGGGACATTCCATTCTAAAGGTGGAATAGGCTCACAATCTCAGTTTTAAGACACAGGTAAGTAAATAGGTAGGGAGGTAGACAGACAGACAGACAGACAAACAGAGAGACAGACAAACAGGCAGACTGACAGACTGACAAACAGGCAGACAGACAAACAAACAGACAGACAGACAGACAAACATACTGGCATAGAAACAAACAAACAGACAGACAGACAGACAGAAAACAGACAAACAAAACAAACAAAACAAACAGACAAACAGACAAACAGAAAAACAGACAGACTACTTGACATTTGTGGGAAACGAACCGCGTGCCATATCGGCGGCATAATTGATCGCTGAACTGCAGCCTAACGTAGAAAAAGCGGAATTCATTTACGTAGGATTTTTGGCAAGTTTTGCGTTTCCGCTGTAGCTTCACAGCAAAGGATAATGCTAATTTTACCTGTGGGTAATATCAGGAGATACGACTTGGCTGATCTCTCCGTATAGTAAAACTTTCCCAAATATTGCGATATAGCGGCGGTGAAACTTTCGCAATAGTCTCCTCCTTTTCTCCTGCCGTGTATTGTCTGGTGAAAGTGCAGAAAAGGTGCATATACGTCGTTAGAGTCCTTCGCCGCGACTTGGAGCGCAGGAATGATATTTTCTGCTCCATATGCTACTAGACTCAGGATGGAAATGTTGACTGAAGATTGACACGAACGTGATATGGACCCATAAATACAAAGAGACATCAGCCAATGCATGCTACGTCGTCGAACTGATATAGCAAGGCCGAATCTCCTGGAAATCCAGCCCAGCATCTTTGCATTTGTTTTTCCGCACTCTCGGTACGATTCGGAAACGGATTTCACGTCTGAACGTCTCGTTGTTGGCTAGGAGTGTTGCCATTTGTTTGGAAAAGCTATTCTACAGCATTATCCGCCGTACTAATTTGAAGAACATACATTACACACCAGTCCACTGAAGTCTGTGCGCAGCTACCTGCTAAGTAAATATGTCCCGAAGAATCAGGCAGCCTGAGTGCCATCTTTTCCGTTCATCCGTCCGACTGTCTCTCGGTATGGCTGTCAGTGTGCTTACAGTGTATATGCATTTGTCTGCCCGCCTGTCTGTCTGCCTGTCTGTCTGTCTGTCTGTCTCCCTGTCTCCCTGTCTCCCTGTCTCCCTGTCTCCCTGTTTCCCTGTCTCCCTGTCTGCCTGCCTGCCTGCCTGCCTGCCTGCCTGCCTGCCTGCCTGCCTGCCTGCCCGCCTGCCTGCCTGCCTGCCCGCCTGTCTGTCTGCCTACCCGCCTGCCTGCCCGCCTGTCTGTCTCTCTGTCTCTCTGTCTCTCAGCCTTTCTGCCTTCTGCCCATTTCTATTTTGTCTCTGCTATGGCTGCATGCTTTTGTGTTACAATTAACAAGTTGCCGCCCCAGGTTTAATTTTTCATGGGCATAGTTGAATGCCTAGGCAGGTACCAATAAATGAGCGCATAGTACCCGTCGTCAAGTTAATAGAATAGAACTGATATAACAAGTTTGCACAGTATTGTTTAATGAGCCTTGCATACAACTTTGTCGCGAGGGGTATCAGAACCACCACACGAGTCGTCGTCACATGCACCATTGTTTTTGCAATGGTCGTCACACTGCTTCTGAAGAACTGGATCACCCTTTTCCACGCATTTGTACAGTGCGTTTGCGATCAGGGGGACGTTGCACTTCCCAGTTCGCTCGTGTTCTAGGGTCTTGCCGCAGTAAACGAAGCTTTCGGTACAGCAGCCAGCATCGATAGCTGTTCAAAACCAGGAATCATCGGTTAACACAATGGGGACAAAGATGTAAATTAAATGGTCGGAGAGCACCGCATACACTGAAGCAGTATAGAGAAAGACAAACAGGCGCACAGGTAGACATACATGTAGTGCACAGACAGACAGACAGACAGACAGACAGACAGACAGAAAGGCAGAAAGGCAGACAGGCAGACAGACAGGCCAACAGCGAGTTCTTTTTACCTGAGATGCAGCAGACTGCAGCAGTGAGAAACAGCAGGAGGGCTTGCATGGTTGCAGATGTAATGACGGTAGTTTATCCTAAAGAGGATCGGAAAACTTTTGCAAAATTAAGTTCCTAAAACCGCTGATTTTAAACTGTCATAACCGCGTAAGAATGTTGCAAAACTTCTATTTAGTTGTATGCTTGTGATGGTGTATCCTTGCCGCTGCCGGCATCAATACAGTTACGATAATTACAACAAACAAATTAAGTTAAATTTGGCAAGCTACTCAGCAAATTTTCCGGGACTCGTTAGTTTCCACACCCATTTGTACCTATGAAGCAAACATTAAAACAAAAATGTATTATGTGAAAATAAAAATGTGCCCCGCGGTCTCGCGGTTAGCTGTCGTTGATTTGATTCGTGCAGATAAATGTGTGTCTTTCTGGCGACCCATGGCCGGATTTAGTATTCTTGTTACATAACTCGTGAGTCCAGGGTAGAGAGGGTCATCCGATTCTCACTAACCGCCGTAGGTTCGTGACTCTTGCTCATTTTTCATCGCAAAAAGCGACTATATTATGCCTGCAAAACTTGCGGAGTGTCTGTCTGTTTATATGTCTACTGTCACGAAGAGACAGACAAAATATCAGGATATCCAGTACATAACTATTGTGCTAGATGGAAAATGGAAGTCGTGGCAAACAAAAATCTTATTGGGTGAATTTATGGATTGACGAGCTTTATTTTATGGCCGTAGTAGAGAAGATGAGATGAGACCCATCGCGATTCAGCAAAGGTGAGGAGAGAGCGATTCTGAGAGGTAGCGCCATACGTTCAAAAGAGTATACTCATACCAAGAAACGGACATCTGTGGGGACATATAAGCATCATTTTTCACGGATGACAAGGTATGTTTCAGAAATATTGTGACTGATACATGAAATATCAATTGATCCACGTACTAGACGAACTACTTCTGTGCGCGATCATCAGGGCGTAGATCTCTTTCAGTATCTGTGTCTATGTCTGTCTGTCAGCTTCTGTGTACGTGCCTCGGTCAGAATATATGTCTCCGCATGTTTCTATGTCTGTGTCTGTGTCTGTGTCTATGTTTGTGTCTATGTCTGTGTCTGTGTTTCTGTCTGAGCCTGTGCGTATACGCTCGGACGTGAATATCTACAGTAGATTGGGCACGAGGTAGAAATCTAAAAATCTGCTAACTCGATTTTTACGAAGACTGCTCCGTTTACCATTCGACTTGCCCAAAAAATGAATACTTTCAGTAAAATTGACTTCAAACCATCACAATCGAAAGAAGCGATCACAGGTTGGACTTAATCACAACAGGGGTGAACCCTGGATTTTCACACTTCGCTGCAGAATGCAGCGATTCGAGGATCAATGGAGGACTACGAGCTCATCCAAACAGCAAACGTAAGAGCAGTTAAAAGTATCCCGATACCTGAAATCAAAATACGAGTATGTCATGTACAACTGCTCGTAAATATATTCCGTCTTCCTCCAAAAAATGCCTTACTATTTCGAGCAGATATTGGTGCGGCACAGATTGCCTGAGTGCGATCAACCCCTTTCGCGGGATTGAGACCAACAATGTCGACATAGAAGGACGGACAATTGATTCGGTCGCCCATGTCACAAATTAGGTCGTTGTTCACGTATCCCTTCAGGGAGGGGCATAGTGAGTCTGTCGTTTGATTGAACTCTGCAAACGAAAGGACAAAAGAAAAGTAAGCGAAAAGGACGATTAGTATGGTCAAACACACAAACATGTATATGAACGGATAAGACACTGGTACAGACACAGACACAGACACAGTCAGAGGTAGAAGATACAGACACTGCACGGTCACAGAAACATCCACAGATACAGACACAATCGATCAGAGGCACAGACACAGACACAGACAGTACACGGACACAGACAGTTTAGTACCGTTAAGAACATTGAAGTCAAATGTGACCGGATCCGTTGTCGAGGGATATTGACCGCTCACGTGAAAATTAACAGTCAACGTCGGTCGCTCCGAATATACCGTCACAAGCTGGGCCATGGAACGGGGTGTTGTGTCGCTCACGTTTAGCGGCCCTCCCGGAAGGTACTTCACCATCATCGTACTCCCATTACTGTATGTCTCATTTACCGTGATCCGATCGCCTGAATCCAGATCCAGCGACCTAGAAAGCCAGCCAACTAGAAATACAGCCAGACATACAGAACAGACAGACATCAAAACATCCATGCGGGAACGAAATGTCTGAACGTTTTAAATCACGTCTATTATTTAACCCTATCCCACCTGACGTTGAAATAGATAGCGAAGCTTCTCGCATTGGTGTCACATGTGTAATGCGTCCCATCCACAGTGAAGGTGACTGCGCAGGCGGCTTTAGGGTAGGCGTGGAACTTCCAGGTACCACCGCGGTCAGTCCCGCTCGAGCCTTTCCGACAGGGCAGGCTGATGGTGTTCCCGCAAAGACCATCCAAATAAGCTGGCACAAAAACAATATACAGTAGCAAATCAGTTTAACTGCAACATTTTCAGACTCACTGATCGGGTAATCGAATGCCTGGAATTTCTCTACACATAACGATACGAGTAGGAAAACCGAAAGCGAGAGTCCACTCAGTCCACCAAACATAGCTTTGGTTGTGTTGGAATGTCTGGATGTTCTACAATCTAAAAATGCACGGATTTTAGGTCTGAAATATTCTCCGCTGAGTGGATAAATAGGTTATGCTGCATGGCAAAGTCATCTGCAGTTGTTGGACTCTTATCAACGTGCGGGTGTTAATCAGCGAATTTGTGATAGGCATAGACTGAAAAGCGATTGCACGGTTTAAGGCATACATATATCTATATATACCTTAAACCGCGCAATCGCATATAT
>LRSR01010423.1:0-22010 GCA_001579985.1 Hypsibius dujardini | reverse complement strand
ATACCGTGTTCAGTCCGTCGTCGTCGAAGCCAAAGTCACGAAAACTTCCAAAAAACGCCCAAAAGAGTACCCCCCGTGAGCCCCGCCCCCCCCTCCCGGTGTTGGGGGGGGGGGAAAGATTGATAATATATTGGAAATAATTTAAAAAGTACTTTATCTTGAGTTGATTAGAGTAGCTCGTGTCTTGCGGTGATGGAGAAGATGATTTTACGTGTGTGTCTGTGGGAGAGTATTCCTCTGTCTGCCTGCGCAGAACGTGTGTGTGTGTGTGCCAAGAGTTTATTATTAGCCCCCTGATTGTTTGATCTTTTTAATTTTTGAGAGGAAATGAGACGGGGAGAGAGGACACCTCCACCCACGCAGCCCCGTTGAACGTTCTACTTTTGTTGCGTGGTGTGGAGGTTTGGCTTTTTTTCCCGTGAAAAAACTGGGCTTTCTTGTACATCCTTATTTGCCGATTCGATTCGGTTCAATTCGATTCGGTTCAATTCGATTTGATTTGAAGTTTTGTCCACCGGTTCGTTTTCCTCCGCCGATCCTCACTGCAGACATGAGCCTGCGGAGTCTACAGACATGAGCCTGCGGAGTCTGCAGACATGAGCCTGCGGAGTCTGCAGACACGCTCCTGCGGAGTCTGCAGACATGAGCCTGGAATTGCGCACAGAGACAGACACGACCGGGTCTCGGTCATCCGTTGCTCTGGCTCTTCTCTAGTGGTCAACCGTCGAACTTCCTACCACCGCAAGAGCCCGCTGTAAAATGTTGTCTCCCCTTTCTCTCACTCTCTCTCTCTCTCGATGTTGACGTTAATATAAATGCATTTTATCTCTTTCGTTACGTACATGTCATGCTCCCGTGAAAACGTTGTTTGTTTGTTTGTTTGGTGTTTTCTTTTCCTCTTGTGATACGGTGTGTCTGTATTTTGTGCGCGCCCGGGTCGTGACGGATTTGTTCCGCGAGCGCCAATAAATGATGAACGCTCACGTGTGAATTCTTGGAGATGTTTCGCGGTTACTCTTTAAGAGTTTTGACGTCTATTGAAAATCATCAGAAGGCGCTTGTGGCGCTTGTGCGATGGGGAAAGAGGAAAGCGACCTGTCATAAAATGATAATGGTTTATGATTTAAGCGAGTGTTTTTACGGATTGGAACAACTTCGAGATGACATCATAGCAGTCGTTTTTACGGTGGTATTACGGTAGTGTTATGTACAGCAGTTTCACATCATAGTCTTTTTAGTACGTCCACATCGTTCAGGTCTTTTTATCACTTTTGGCATCGAACGTATTCTGCAGTTTCGCCGCCGAAGAAGAAATTCAGTCGCCAGTCATGTTTCCTGTTTGCCGACCAGAGTCTGTCTGTCTGTCTGTCTATTTGTGTGCCTGTGTGCCTGTCTGTCTGTCTGTCTGTCTGTCTGTCTGTTTGTCTGTCTGTCTGTCTGTCGTTTGTCTGTCTGTCTGCCTATCTACCTGCCTGTATGTCTGTGTCTGTGATTCTGTGCTTGACTCTCTTGTATGTTTACCTGTTGTCTGTCTGTCAGTCAGTCTATCTGTCTCTCCGTTTGCTCTTCCGTCTCTCGGTCTGTTTGCCCTACCATCTGTTCGTCTGTTTGTCTGTCTGCTGTCGTGTTTCTCTCTACCGGTAGACATGAAGAACTGTCTGTTTGCCATGGCAAATATTGTGAACTAGTTGCTTACCTAATTTGTTAAACTGAAAGCGATCACAGAAATCATAAGCATTCGAAAGAGTGGTCTGAAACGATCTTGAGAACAGAACAGCATCACGCCGAAACACTTCCGGTGAGGTGAAGCCGTCGTCAATGCATCAAATTTCGGCTCTCTGCACAACAACTTTCCGAAAATTATCCGTGAAGAGCAACCGGTTTCATACCGAAGTGCATACAAGGCCGACATGGCTTTTGACTATCATGCCACTGGGTGAAACGAGGCTCTATCCATGCTGTAGCTGACATTGTCTGATTGTGTCACGAGAGCCTGCAATGCCGGTTCGTCCAACTGGAGCTGCAATAGATGCTCTCCAAATGTCTCATCCGTGGAAACCTGTAACAAATAGTGACGCTAAATCAACTTCCAAAACGCGGAGACGCATGGTGAAGAAATATACGCAAAAGAGAGAGAGAGAGGCACATAGACAAGCAGACACATAGGAGAAAGACAACAGACATACAGACACAGGACACAAGATAAAGAAACGCAAACAGAAAGACAGGCAAACAGATAGACAAACAAAAACAGACAGACAGGCAGACAGACAGACAGACAGACAGACAGACAGACAGACAAGAAGGCAGAAGACCGGCAGACCGGAACCAACCGTTGTAAAACCAAGAGATGTAAAAAGGGCTATGCTGGAATGGTTTTCTAGGCTAATGTGAGCCTGCAAAAAAGGATTGCGTTTGACCACTGACTATAAGACATGACTTTAAACCCGAACAAAGACAGGGCGCGCACACCTCAAATTTCCTGATGAAGAACTCTTCTTCGGCGTACCGCATCAGCACCAGCAACATCTGCCGACCTAATCCCTTGCCTCGAAATCTTGCATCTATACATCAAATTTCCGCTTACTATACATTGAGCATGATACGATCACATTCACACATAATGGATGATTAGGGTGATAAGTTGTTTCGGCCCACCTCCAATCATGAGCATCACTTCCGCTACAGCGGAGTCGGGAGTTTCATCCTGACTGATGACCATGTTCACGTCTCCGATCATCGAAAACAGCTGATCCTGTGACTGCTCATAATCCAACCGGCTAAGTACAATGAACATGATCTCTGAAAGAGAAAAGAAGAACTCAAATTAGGAGAACTGGTAACAGGAAAAAAAGGCTCACTCTGACCAATGGAGGGCAGCACCGGCGCCAACAATGAAATTACGGGCTTTGAAATACTAATAAACACGTGGCAAAAACCTAGCGCTAACCGAATTAAGCACTTTAACTCGCGACTGCGTACAACAGCCGGAGTTGAACGAGTGTAATGGCTTGATTCGGTTAGTGCAAAGTTTTTGCCAGGTGTTTAGTTCGACACGTAGCAAAAACCTTGCCCTAACCGAATTAAGCCTTTCAACTCGGGGGTTGTCTACAACAGCAACCCAACGAGTGTAATGGCTTAACTCGGTTAGTGCAAAGTTTTTGCCAGGTGTTTAGTTCGACACGTGGCAAAAACCTTGCCCTAACCGAATTAAGCCTTTCAACTCGGGGGCTGTCTACAACAGCCACGCAACGAGTGTAATGGCTTGATTCGGTTAGTGCACATTTTCTGCCAGATGTTTAGTTCGACACGTGGCAAAAACCTTGCCCTAACCGAATTAAGCATTGAACTCGCAATTGTGTGCAGCAGCCGGAGTTGAACGAGGGTAATGGCTTGATTCGGTTAGTGCACAGTTTTTGCCAGGTGTTTAGTGAGCCTAATATTCCCTTGTTCTCATGAAGAAACCCGTAAAATATTCTATTACTGACTGAATTAATAAACCTCACGTTTTTGGATTCCTTGTGGCAGTGAAGATTGGGAAACGTACTGTTTGAGTCAGATGTCCAGATCTTATGGGAGTCTTCGAATTCCGATTCCGTGAGCCCTTCCGTAGAGGTCATTTTTCTCAGATGCTCATCGGCGAACCAACTGCAATACCTGAAACGAGTGAGCTGCGTGTACTATTCCAACAAATTCAAGCGAACTGCCTACGGTACAATGCACATGCACAGGCACATGCACAGGCACATGCACATGCACAGGCACATGCACATGCACATGCACATGCACAACTTGTTAACTCCTGGCTGAGAATTGAGATCTCTAAGATGAATTGCATTGATCGATTGATTGATCGCTTGATTGCCTCTGTGATATGATCGCTAACTTAGGACGATTTTCAAATTCAGAATCGTCCCTCAATATTTTTTTGAGATAGCCCCATATTTATGATGAATAAAATCTTTTATCTCGCCGGTGTGGTGCCAGAGAAAATCAGAACCAAAATCAGTCGATAAATGTAACCGATAGGACATTAGCTCAATCAATCAATTGCACTGAACGAGTGCTGAACCAATCAATTAATCCATCAATCGATTCGCAGTGGATATTTCGCACTTTGAAATTTCGACAAAAATAATTCTCTGATACAACCGACGAAATAAATTTTTCTGTTTATCATAAACATGGGACTATCTCAAAAAAATAGTGAGGGGCGATTCTGAATTTAACCTTGGAAAATCTTCCCAAATAAGGGTTTCTCTCTCTGTGTTCTTGATTTCCAGAAGCGTGTGCAGTTGATTGATCTCTTGCATTCGCTTACTTTGGTATCATTGAGCGTGTATAAGGAACGAAGAGCAAATCTCTCGAACGAAGGCAAGTTTGCAAAGACCGCGTCTTTCTATCTTGCATGGTCGAAATCATCGCAGTACCAAAACCGGCGAAATCCAATGCGATCTAAGACTCAAGTCAATCAAGCGATCGACGGAAGTCCAATACGATCTCAGACTATCAAATCAATCAAGCGATCAGCAGAAATCCAATACGATCTCAGACTTTCAAATCAATCAAGCGATCGACGGAAATCCAGTGCGATCTCAGACTTTCAAATCAATCAAGCGATCAGCGGAAGTCAAGTGCAATCTCAGACTTTCAAGTCAATCAAGCGATCGACGGAAATCCAGTGCGATCTCAGACTTTCAAATCAATCAAGCGATCGACGGTAGTCCAATACGATCTCAGACTTTCAAATCAATCAAGCGATCGGCGGAAGTCCGGTGCGATCTCAGACTCTCAAATCAATCAAGCGATCGACGGAAGTCAAGTGCGATCTCAGACTTTCAAATCAATCAAGCGATTGATGATACCCTCACTTGCACGTTCAGATCTCACGCAGAGATTCAGGTAACAGTTGGATGAGAATAAAGAGAAAACAGAAACTCTCAGGGTATGAAATGGGATTGTTTGAAGTTGCAGAAGTGCTCGTGATCTGGGTACCCTGGACAAACAACAAACCAGGCAATTGTTGTATTGAGATTTGGGAGGCCGGGGAAATCGACAACAAACACGCGGAAGAATAGGAATGAGACTAAAATTCGCGCCCGGGAAAATGCCTAATTCAGGCGACCGGCTCGCTTGCCGTGGCTACAAAAACCGTCCGAGACCGTTCGAAGCGGCCCGCTCCCACGAAACCGAAAGTCTGAGTCGAAATTTCACCGAGGTCAAAGGGCCTAATCGAATATTCCATATCCAAAAACTATAAAGTACTGTGAACTACACTTTAATCGAATTTGGTAAAAGAATTTGCGGCCAAGAAGCTGACAGGTGACCATGATGTAGAAAGGCGGGCTTGAGCCGGCGGCCCATCCGATGGCAGAGCCGCCTCGGCACAACGTTGTGTGTGCGCGCTGTGACAGGAAAAAGTTGAATGGAGGGTCTGAGTTATTAGTAAAAGGGGCGGAACAAGGGGTTACATGAACACAATCAGTAAATCAATCAGCAAAGCTGCACCGCTTGTCTTGTGGTCCCTTTAAATCCTTTTAAAGTCAATGCTTGATTGGTTGATTGATTGAGTTCAACTAACCCCCTGCCCCACCTCTTTTGCCCTTTTGCTCGGACCCTCCACACAACGTTTTCCTGTCACTTACGGCAGACTGATGGGAAAAAGTCACTGCACTGCCGCGTGCGCCATTTCCCCAATTTCCCCTTCGCTCCAAATTCCCCAATTTCCCCTTCGCTCCAAATTCCAGTTTCTTCCCCTTCCACATCATCCCAAATTGTTCCATCTTCGGCGGATTATTTTGCTACCGGTAAGCCATTAATTTCTCCCGTTTTTCTCCTTCCAGGCCGTGCCACGGGCAGCAAATCAAACGGCGACCTCGGGAAGGAAATTTTTTTTCGAGTTGTTTTTTTGCGTGGCTCCTTCTAGTTTACTTCCCGGTGGATTTTTCGACGTTGTTTCTCCCTGTCTCGTCCCTTCGGACTAGCGTTTTCGAAAGCTAATTCAATTTTCTATTCGAAACTACATTGATGGAGGAGTTTGACTTCGGAGATGTTCTTCAAAATTGAGATTGAAATTTGACGTCATGAAATTGACATTTTTTTTTGCGCGAATCGCTTCCTAAATACTTCCTGCTTCGTTTGTCGTTCCTTTTCCGGCGGTTTGAAATATTCGGTAATTTAAATATTCCTATTCTAGATTGAGGTTGAGGTTGAGTTAAGGGTGTAGGTTTTTAGCGGTGAAAAAGCACACCGATCTTCCGTTTCCTTGTACGCTTCCTTCTTTTCTGAACACGAATCGTGCTTAGATTGTCCGCCCGTTATCCCGTGTATAGTTGGCTCTGATAATTACGAGTTTTTTTTAAAGCAGAACTAAAATGTGCTAAATTTTGGCGGTTAAGTTTTTCCCAGGACATTTTGTGGGAGTCTCTTCCTGAAGACGTCTCTTTTCCTGAAGACGTCTCTTTTTCTGAAGACGTCTCTTTTCACCTCCGCTTGATTTGTTGTTCCCGAGCAGCAGTCTCTATCGATTACAGGGTTTTCTTCACTCACCATGGAACAACACAAGTCGAAATACAAGAACAGCGGCGTGGACGCCAACGAGATTCGCACTCGTCGTGAGCAACAGCAGAATCTCTTGCGGAAGGAACGCCGTGATGAGCAGGTGCGATCACGGCGACGCAACGCCTTTCGTTTTCGCCCTTCTGAGTGCGGTGATAAAACGGATTTCGTGTATAATGCTGGTTTTTACGCTGGTTTAAACCTTTTTTGTAGATCGCAAAACGGATGAACATTGCCAGTTTCGCTTCCTCCACCGACGAGGAGCAGAGCAACAATGAAATGGGTGGCGATGCCTCAGCTCAGATCATGGTATATTCCTTCTTATATACATTTTTCGCAACCTTTTTCCGGTTTGTCTTGATGACATTTGCAAGTTGAAGACCGCGTCTAACGAGATCTTTATTTTGCGTATCTCAGGCTGTGACGAGCGAGATGCTGCAGGATCTTCACGGCAATGACCCTGCGAAAATGCTCCTGGCCACTCAGAATTTCCGCAAGTTGCTCTCTCGAGGTAATTTTTTAAGATTTTTTCAGGGCAGGCAAGTATTCGAACAAATGTGTCTTAATCGGGTGCGTTGATTTAGCTGATTCTTCGATTGCCTCTTGCTGCTGCCAAGTATCGATTGGTGGCTGATTGATTGATTGATTGAATGCTGCCGAGAATCGATTGGTGGCTGATTGATTGATTGAGTGCTGCCGAATATGGTTTGGTGGCTGATTGATTGATTGATTAAATGCTGCCGAATATAGCTTGGTCGCTGATTGATTGGTTGATTGAGTGTTGCTGAATATCGGTTGGTCGCTGATTGATTGATTGATTTTTACATCTGCTACATCTACATTACGCTTCCTTCTTTTCAGAACCAAATCCGCCGATTGATGAAGTGATCAGTACTGGAATTCTTCCCAAATTCGTCTACTTTCTTCAGATGGAACAGCATCCTCAGTTACAGGTTATTTTCTTGGAATTGATTGGTGTCTGTCTTACCCTCCAACTGGTCTTTTCTTGAAATAGTTTGAGGCAGCTTGGGCTCTTACGAACATTGCTTCGGGAACCTCTCAGCAGACTCGGAAGGTGATCGAGGCGGGCGCCGTCCCCATATTCATCAAGCTGCTGCAGTCGCCGTCTGAAGACGTCCAGGAGCAGGTAAGCTGTTTTACGATGAGCTAGGCGCATGCGAGTGGGTTCGATAGTTTCAGTTACTTGCAGGCTGTCTGGGCTCTGGGGAATATCGCCGGAGACAGCACTGAATGCCGCGATCTGGTCTTGAATGAAGGCATTCTTGGCCCGCTTGTGACGTAGGTCTTTTCTCGGGATTCCTTTTTTACAGCTTGTTCATTACATGACAATCTACTTCTGCAGGATCTTCACTCGGTCCAAACGACTCTCGATGATCCGGAACGCTGTCTGGGCCTTGTCCAATCTGTGTCGCGGCAAGAATCCTCAGCCGGATTTCGCCAAGGTAAGAAGGCGGAACATTCTCCCAATCAACAGGCAGAGAACCCAGTCAACACATTCGGCCACTAATGAAATGCCTCATTTCCCCGTAGGTGAAAGCCGCTTTGCCAGTGCTGGCCCGCCTCCTGTTCCATTCGGACGCCGACGTCCTGACTGATTCCTGCTGGGCTATTTCATATCTGTGCGACGGACCGAACGACAAGATTCAGGCCGTGATCGACGCTGGGGTCTGCCGACGACTGGTGGAGCTTTTGGGGTATGTCCGGTTGTGTTCTGCCGTCGTGAGCGTGGGCGCAAGGATGTGACGCCTTGTCTTTCCCGCAGGAATGACGCTCAGAATGTGGTGTCTGCCGCGCTGCGTGCCGTCGGCAACATTGTCACCGGGGACGACGTGCAGACTCAGACTGTGCTGAACAGCGGCGTGCTCGATCCGCTCAAGGTTCTCCTGACCCGGCCGGACGTGAAGGAGGCCATTCGGAAGGAGGCTTGCTGGACGCTCTCCAACATCACCGCCGGAAATCGCCAGCAGATTCAGGTCTGATTGATCTCACTTCCGTGAAGCTGTTGTTGGCTTGGATTGATTAGCGCCCCCTTGGAAGAGCTCACAGACCTATCTTTAATGAGGGATCTTGTGCGTTATTGCAGTGCGTGATCGACGGCGGCATCATCTCGATTTTAATTGACATCCTGGCGAATGCGGACTTTAAGACGCGGAAAGAGGCGGCCTGGGCCATCACCAACGCGCTCTCCGGCGGCACTCCCGAGCAGATTCAGTAGGTCTTGCTTGGGTTGCGTGTTTATGGACTCTTCCCCCCTCCCCCTCCCCCACTTCCACTTGATGGTGGCTTTTCTTTAGGATGTTTGTCGATAGCGGGGCTGTTCCACCGATGTGCGAGCTTCTCGGCAGCACCGATGCCCGGATACTGCAGGTCGCCCTCACGGGTCTGGAGAATATCCTGCGCGTCGGACAGAGCAAGCTGGACGACCAGGGGCTGAATCCCAATGCCCTCTTGATTGAGCACTGTTATGGTAAGTCACACGCGCGCTTCTTCGGTCTGCGTTATTGCCGTCGTTGTACAGTCAACGAGAAGATTGAGTAGACTGGCGGGTCCGGGGTATGGGCAAAAGGGGCGGAGCAGGGGTTGGTCAGGTGATTGATTGTTTGAAAAGCACCCCTTGCCCCGCCCCTTTTGCCCATTCCTCGGACCCTCCAGTGTAATCACTCTTGTCGTTGACTGGAGGGTCCGGGGTATGGGCGAAAGGGGCGGAGCAGGGGGTGGTCAGGTGGTTGATTGTTTGAAAAGCACCCCTTGCTCCGCCCCTTTTGCCCATTCCTCGGACCCTCCAGTGTAGTCAATCTTGTCGTTGACTGGAGCTCTTGCCGCTTGACGTGTTTGTTTGGGTACTTGTAGGTTTGGAGAAGTTGGAGGCGCTGCAGGTGCACGAGAACCCGGAGATCTATCAGAAGGCGCTGGAAATTATCGAAATCTACTTTGGCACGGAGGACGAGGACGCGGAGGTGTTGGAGGATCGTGTGGAGGGCAACCAGTACAGCTTCGCGGTCAACCCGCCGGCCGGCAACCCTCCGGGCTCGTTCCAATTCTGAAGCCTGGCTCCCGTGACAGCGAGGCGGTGTGGGTCGATTGTTTTTTCCGATTGGTCGGCGGAACACGGATGTACTTGATATTTTCGTCCGGCGGGTGGGCGTGTCTGTCGACGCGCCGGTTTTTCTTTTTTTCGCATCTGGCGTGGAGTATGATGTATGTGGGTTTTATCTCGTCGGAAGTACGACCCCTTTTTTTCGAAGCTTGCGCAAGTCTATTTTGCTTGCTGGCTTTGCCACACACACATGCTGGGAGACTTGAGAGAGACAGGGTGAGGTTTGATTTGGTCCTTTGGAGAATGTCATGCGACACTTTATGGCGAGTACCTGTGTGGCAGTCCAAGTGATTTGAGTTTAGATCGCAGGAGTAATAAAGTCGAGACATGGGATGGTTCCCGGAGCAGCAGCAGCTTTGTTTGTTGGAGAGACTTCCAGTCAAGTTTCACCTGGGGTGTCAGGTCTGTTGCGTCAGGTCGCTGGCGTTTGAGAAGGGTGTCCAGCGTGGTGTGGGCGTTGTTGGCTGCAATGCGCAGTGCTTGGGGAAAGTTCTGTTGTGCGTGGAGCGAGTTCGGTTGAATTGCGGGAGAGACTGATCCCGTGTTTGTGATAATCAAGGAATCAGTTGATGATCGGTCGATTCAGCGTACCTCCGTACGATTTGTCGTTGTGCCAGACAGCCTTGCGTACGCCCGTACGTTCTGCCAGACAGCCTTGCGTACGCCCGTATGTTCTGCCAGACAGCCCTGCGTACGCCCGTACGCTCTGCTAGAGAAGCCTTGAGTACGCCCGTACGTTCTACCAGACAGCCTTGCGTACGCCCGTACGTTCTGCCAGACAGCCTTGCGTATGCTCGTATTCGCACTACGCATTCCGTGCGGTGTGCACGACACGAGACACGAATGCACGATGAGGGCAGGGTTCTGGAATGGGCCACCATGGAGTCAGGACTTCCACACAGGTTTTGGTCATCACCAAAATCCTTAATGATAGAGAATAATTAATGACCCGGTGAAACGTGTATCAAATATGAAAAAAAGTTGTAGGAACTTGTTTAAAACACGAAATAATTAGACGATTAGAAAAAGCTCACTATAGAGGTCGCTGCCTATGCAGTGAGTCATTTGTTTTGGATTAATTGGCGACAGAGCGTCCCCTGCCACCCGGTGGCCCATTCCAGGGTACGGGAAAGTCAAGTGGTCCGATTCAGGACTCTTCCCTCACACTCACATTTGCAGCCTGCACACCTGTCTCTCCTGATTTTCATTAATCTCTTCCATCCCACTGCTGCCAGCTGTGTTTCTTACCGTTTTCGAATCCCATCGTAATTTTGGTGAAGCTGTGAAAACTAATCCGTGGCATCAGTCAGGAATTGTGCGTTGATGTGATTGGGATTGAAGAGCGTCCACCCGAAGAAGAGGAGCTGTACTATAACCGGAATCAATGGAATCAGCTGGATGAACAAACACAGACACAGACACAGACACAGGAGCGAATCGCAAGAGCAGCAGCCACTGTGGCCAGCAGAAAGACACCTCACTACTGCATTTTTTCATCTTTCTGCCAGCATTCCCAGAAAATTTGAACTTCATATTGAAATTGGAATATCGAATCTCAACATTCGGGTGGGAGTGGGAAGGGAGTTGTGTCTATGGGATCGGATGATGTGGGAGGACGTGCAGCAGTTGTTTCAGCAAGAAAAATCCCTTCAACGCCGTTGGTAAATTTGCACCGATGCTAAGGATTTCACATGCTCCTCCACCGTGTTTATCTGGATGCTCGGAATTCCGCCCGTGTGCGGGGAAATAAGTTTGGTGGTGATTTGAAGGGAGGATTGTCCCTGGTGCGGGATGAAGGGAAGACACCGTTTCCTCAACCACAACTGTCCCCCTTGATTTCCACACCTTGATCGTTCCACGACCTCTCTATGGGCTCAGTTTTCTTGTGGGACATTTCAAAAACACTTGCTGTGAGCCAGTGGTGTGTGTGTGTTATTTGCTGCACTGTCTTGGGGAGATTCATTGACTAATCAATTGATTGATTGATTAGTTGATGGATTGATTAGTTGATGGATTGATCAGTTGATTGATTGATTAGTTGATTGATTGAAAGACTGATTGATTGATTGATTGGGGGAAAATGTTAGCTGAATTCATCGCACACCTTCTCATTTCTGTGCTCTGATCTTCTTTGCAGACGTCCTCTGTTTATTTCGGAAAGGGAAAGGTGTCCCAGTTTGAAGATTGGAAAAGGATGATGCTTTTGGAGTAATTCCTGCTAAAAAGGAGAATTCTCTGCGGCGGGGAATTCTTCCCCAGCGCTGCGTCGCCATCAACGGATTCTTCGTTGCTCTTCCCCGTTGCTCTTTCCCGATGGCCAACACCCGTACCCGTACCGTGTCGTTTCCGGTGCCACAAACTTCAGGTGAATCTACTGTGTAGAAGCAGTCGAGGAGGAGAATAGTTGAAAACAATGAGCCGCTCCCTCTTTCAAGCCACTCCCTCTTTTAAGCCACTCCCCCTTTGGAGCCACTCCCCCTTTGATGTGTCATCCTACCTGCCTGAGTGTCTAATCGAATTTTAATCAGGGGCCTTCTCCTGCGTTTGTGTGTTTTCAGTTGATAGTTTTAGTTCCGGGACGAAAAGGTGGAAAGTCTTCCCCGGGAAGCTCATGTTCTTCTGCGGCGGCCGACTCATGCTGTCCAAGCAATACGGAATATTCGTCCTGACGCTGGTCCTCATTCTTGCCACGAGCGTGATGTTTTTCGTCTTTGAGTAAGTGTGTGTGACTGAAGGCGGGTGTGCAAAGTTTGGCTGTTCTCCTTCCGTGTTGAAAAAAATGCAGGTTTGCACATTTTTCCCCCCTGCCCCCTTTGCAGTTGTCCGTACCTGGTGAAGCAAGTCTCGGTCGCCTTCCCCATCGTCGGCGGTATCCTGTTTGCCTTCACATTCAGCACGCTGATGCGGACGGCTTTCAGTGATCCGGGCATTATTCCACGAACGCTGATGGATGAGACGGAGTACTGGGACACTAAATTATGTGAGTGTGCGAAGGAGTGATGATGCGGGAGACCAGGAAGGAGGCCGGAAGCTTAGGGCAGCGGGTTTAATTCCCCCCTGTTGTTTCCTTGATCCTGCTTGTTAAGTAAATTGTAATTGGCTTAAATAACTGAGTTGGGCTGACTGAGACAGATTGGTAGGCAGACATTCTGGAAGACAGGCAGACATGCAGGCAGACAGGCAGACAGACAGACAGACAGACAGACAGACAGACAGACAGACAGACAGGCAGGCAGGCAGGCAGGCAGGCAGGCAGGCAGGCAGGCAGGCAGGCAGGCAGGCAGGCAGGCATAGATAGAGGCAAGGGCTATCGGGCAGACAGACCTTTAAATTGCAAAGTCGAAGAATCCGTGTATTTAGTTGAACCAATTAAAACGATAGACTTGGTCTCCTACTTAATATTGACCTTTATCAAGCATTCTGTAGCCTTGTAGTGCAACGTTTTGACCTTTAAAAATCTGGTGCTTTGCAGATTCCATCTCAAATCCATCGGAGAGCCAAAGCACGGCAAACAGAGTTGTCGCGCGCTACCTCGACATTCAGATGAAGGACCACGTGCTCAAACTAAAGTGGTGTCACACTTGCAAGCTCTTCCGTCCGCCCCGCTCGTCCCACTGTTCCATTTGCGATAACTGTATAGGTAAGGTTATAAGAGACGACAACAGCGGCGGCGTCCTAGATGAACTCAGACTTCGCACGTGATTTCTAATCCCCACGCGCACCCACTGCGGTCCCTTGGGAACCCCAACGGCCGTGAGTGGTGTGCATTAAAATATGGTTTTACCACTGCTGGAGCCTCAATCCTGCCGGCATTTAGCAGTATTAAATTCTATCAATCTTCTTACATAGCAATTACTCAGTTTCGCTTTCCGGTAATTGTTTTCATAGGAATCTAATGTCTGTTCTTTATTTCTGCTGCAGATCAATTCGACCACCACGTGAGTCCAACAGTTACTAGTATTGCCGATTCTATGAGACAGACAGACAGACAGCCAGCCCAACAGCCAGACAGTCAGGCAGACAGTCAGGCAGACAGACAGACAGACAGACAGACAGACAGACAGACAGACAGACAGACAGACAAGCGGTAGAGCATGATGTTAGTGAACTATATTATGTCTGTTTTTTTCTCAGTGTCCTTGGGTAGGGAATTGCGTGGGAAAGCGCAACTACAGATACTTTTATACATTCGTTGTGACCTTGTCGTTATTTGCCATGTTCATATTCGGGAGCAACGTTGCCCATTTAGTCTTACGTAGGTTGGATTTGATCACCACCACTGTCAGGCCTGTCTAATAAGTGCTTGCCTCAAATGACTATTTGTTGCAGGCTCCCAACAAAGCCAGGGTGGATTTGTGGAGTGAGTGTCTATAATTAATCTTGCCACATAAAATTTGATCTTGTCCTCGCGCCGGCAGTAAACGTTCTTATTTCTATATTAGGACGATAAAAGCGACACCTGCCTCACTCGTGGAAGCCATCATCTGCTTTCTCTCCTTGTGGTCACTGCTGGGTTTGGTTGGCTATCACACCTACCTTGTGTCCACAAACATGACGACCAACGAAGACGTAGGTTCCTTTTGGACTCACGGTTGCTTGCCTGTCCGTTTTCGAACAGCACGCAGATGTTCTGTTGTGTTATCGCCAGTATGGCGCGGTGAATGTTTCGTGACAGACAGGGAGAGGAAAACTGAAATTGAGTTACTTAATTGGTTTCAGTTTCAGTTTGGTTCTTTCAGTTCAATTTATCTTTGCCATCCCTAAAGCGCCCCCTGGTGCCGGGTGACAGTTCTCACGGTTTGTCTTCCCTTCTACAGATCAAAGGAGGCTTCCCAGGAACGGACCAGAGTGCGTCGGAGATGTTCTCGCACGGGAGCGTTTTCAAGAACTTTTTCGTGGTTCTTTGCGGTCCAAGGCCTCCCAGGTTCGCGGCAGGACGTATATCGGACAGTGTCTGTTCAGTTCAGTTCAGTTCAACAGTTGCTTTACCTTCCGATGTGGCTTCTGTCTTTCTCAGCTATATTGACGCGACGGCTGAGCTGGACCCGCACACCGCAGCCATGTTGCAACGTGAACGGGAAGCGCATTTAGCCAACGCTCAGGCTGCCCAGGTGGCGCTCGACATGCGAGGCGGACTGGCGGTACAGGAATCCGTCGTGAGGCCCCTTACTCCGCGGTCCGCTGTTTCGGACGGGGCACGTCCCACCAGGAGCTCCTCCTCCAACCATGCTACCATCGCGGTGGCTTGAAGCAAACTCTGTGTTATGTCTTAGTCGATATGAATGTGCTTGATTGGTTTATGGCTGCTTGCTACGGGGAGATTTTTCAAGTTTGATTGCTGCTGCAGCTGACAAAATATATTTACTGATGTGCGTGTGCTTTTTTTGGTTCTTTGATGATCTCATTCTGATTCCTTTTTTGTACTCACACGCGCTTGTAATTGCCGATGAGCCGACTTAGAGTCTGTACAGTGATTAATAGTATTGTATCTTAAGAGACAAGCGAGGATTCTTTGCCTTGGTTTGAAAGTATTGAATTGACCAAGCGATCCTGTATTTAATTCAATCAATTCAATCAAGCGGAGCTGTTCAATAAAATGTAAATAAAATAAAAAAATATACCAGCATGAGGGAAGGCTCTGGAATGGGCCATAGGGTGACAGGGGGCGCTTTATCGCAAAGTAATGGAGAACTGATCAGTCACTGCGTAGTCAGCGACCTCTATAGGGAGCTTTTTCCAACTGTCCAATCATTTCATTTTTTAAACATATTCCCACAACTTTTTTTCATATCTGATACGCGTTTCACCGGTTATCAATTATTCTCTGTCGTTTAAGATTTTGGTGATGGCTAAAACCTGTCCAGAAGTTGGGATTCCAGGGTGGCCCATTCCAGGGTACGGGGAAGTCAAGTGGCCCACTCCAAGATTCCTCCCTCGTAGTGTACAGTAATCATGTACGAGCAATTGGAGAGCGCAGTTGCTGTGTTAGTCTTCCCTTAGTGCAACTCCTGATCATTCCCACTTGGTACATTTTTTTGCCATTTAATCAGCCGCGTGTTTGAATTTGTCGAATATGCCTTGATTTTTCATACGCGGCTCTTATTTTTGCAATTGCAAGCCTTTGTACATTCTAGTGGAACGTGGGACTCCGGTCGGAGGAGGAGGAGGAGTAACTCTGAATTAACTTACGCCTTTTGGGACGCACAGCTGATCGATCGCTTGATTGATTGGTCGATCGCTTGATTGATTGGTCGATCGCTTGATTGATTGGTCGATCGCTTGATTGATTGATTGATCAACTGTTTCGCACTTGCTTCAAAAATGGGCTCTGATAATGCTGATGCACAACAGTCTACGGATTTGATCTGCCAAAATTTCGGGGACTTTCAGGTGGGTTAAAGAATTTCGTTCTTTAAGTTGTGGTTTTGTTTCGGAACATTTTGTGGGACATTTTTTAAAGCGAAGGGCTTTTTGTCGGCTTTATGGGCAATCACGTTTCCGGGGTGTTTCCTTCAGGAGGTACTGATGAATATGAGGAAAATCGACGACCGGATCATTTACGCCCTTAATGCGGTTATCCCCACGGAGTCGTTCGCTTCACCTACTGATCCGCTGGGCACGGAGCAGTGCAAGAAGTTGTCCAACGAGGTACGTTGATAGACGGATCGGTTGATTGGTTGATTGATTGATTGATTGATTGATTGATGGATTGATTGATTGATTGGTGGTTCTTGAGTTTAGTTGTCCTGCTCTGCTCTAAGATCGTAGTCAACAATTCGTTTTTTCGGTCAACTAGAAATTACCCATTACGGATTTTTAGCTTAATTTCTTTAACCAATAAAACATTTTAGCCTAATTTTAGTCAATAATAGTCGGAATTAGCTGACTATACGGTCCGGGGCTTGATTGATTGATTGATCAGCAACGTTTCCGAAGTTTAATTTTTTTATCCAATCACTGTAAAACATTTGATTCCAAGAATTTTGGCACCATTTCACTCCAAATTCCATTTTGGAATCGATTGAAATCAGCAGCATCTTATGTGGATGCCAGGGGCCAGAGCTATGGGCTTGTTTCAATCTAGGCTTCCGAGTGACATTGCAGAAATGACCCATAGCTCCGCCCCCTGGCATCCAAATAAGATGCTGCTGATTTCAATTGATTCCAAATCAAATTTGGAGTGAAACGGTGTCAAAAAATTTGGAATCGACCGTTCTACAGAGATTTCAATCACAAAAAATGAAACTTCGGAAACGTTGCTGATCAATCAATCAATCAAGCCCCGGTCATAACACAAAGCCCCGGCGACTGTTGTCTCTTCCGGTCACTCTCACGACTGGAAGATGGAGCGGCTGCGGCTTGTCCTTGCTTGTTCAATCGACGCCTTGGATGTAAATTTCATAGATTTTATGTTATGAATTAAGCGTATTGGGACTTTTGTGGATTTTTGACACGTATATCATCTCTTTCCGCCATCGTTTAGTTGACTGAGTCACAAAAGCAGCGGCAGCAGACTATTCGACACTGCGTGGATTTCGCCGCTAAGCGGGTTCAAGACCTCAGGGCCTACCCGGAGAACGGCGAAGTGGCCAAGAACCTTCGCAGAGAGCAGAATAGTGTAAGTTGCAGGCAGCGGTATTGCATACACACGTGGCAAAAACCTTGCGCTGACCGAATCAAGCACTGTAACTCGTTGAACGAGTGTAATGGCTTGACTCGAATCAAGCACTAACTCGAGACTGTAGAACAGCCATGCGACGAACGAGTGTAATGGCTTGACTCGAATCAAGCACTTTAACTCGAGACTGCGTACAACAGCCAAGCGACGAACGAGTGTAATGGCTTGACTCGAATCAAGCACTTTAACTCGAAGCTGTGTATAACAGCCATGCGACGAACGAGTGTAATGGCTTGACTCGAATCAAGCACTTTAACTCGAGGCTGTGTACAGCAGCCATGCGACCAACGAGTGTAATGGCTTGACTCGGTTAGCGCAAGGTTTTTGCCACGTGTGTAAGACACCGGGGAGCTTCTTCATCGATTTGTGGGTTCTTCCCTGCAGTTGCGAATGATGCAGTCGGAGTTGAACGTGGAAGAGGTCCTGCAAGACCGTGCGACAAAGGTATGCTCCGAACCGAAGTTTGACCATGTGTTTGGCGGTCTAAACGATCCTTTGCTCGGGTGTCAAACTGCACATTTATTTTTCCTTTTTTCTTGCAGATCCTACACGACCGTTGTAAATTTTTCCTAAAAGCTTCGGAGTCGCGCTATTAGTTCGGATTTGAAGCGCGTCATGTGTGTTTGCTCATAATCTGCCGGTGTTTATTTTATTTTTAGCAGCCTGACTGACCTTTCGCCTGTAAAGTCGTGAGCTGTAGTGCCTTTAATCGAAGGTTGATTGATAAGGTGCCACAAGACACGCGTAATGTTACTGTGTTGGGGAGTAAACGGTTGATTGATTGGTTGATTGGTTGGTTGAAGTCAGACTGATAATCGAAGGTTGATTGATAAAGTGCCACAAGACACGCGTAATGTTACTGGCTTAGCGACTAAAGGCCTGATTGATTGGTTGATTGGCTGAAGTCAAACTGGTAGTGGAATGGTTGATTGATAAAGTGCCACAAGACACGCGTAATGTTACTGGCTTAGCGACTAAAGGGTCGATTGATTGGTTGATTGGTTGAAGTCAGACTGGTAGTCGAATGGTTGATTGATAAGGTGCCACAAGACACGCGTAATGTTACTGGGTTGGGGAGTAAACGGTTGATTGATTGGTTGATTGGTTGAAGTCAGACTGGTAGTCGAATGGTTGATTGATTGATCAAACTGAGTCATTGCACTTGACTGAGCAAACAATCAATCAATGCCATACCATTTTGCAAGCTGTATTATTTCGTCTGCGAGACTAATCGCTTTATCCAAACTTACAAAGTCGAAGCTGCATCTCAATATGGTCCAACATTAAGGGAGCCATCTCAAACACAAAATAATTGTTGTGTGAGTTAATGTGGTATCAGGAGTAGTAACTTCTAACTTGTAACCCGCAGCCGATTGGTGCTGAGAAAGGTCCGGAATAAATTCAATCACCGAGAACCTGTGCGAAATGGAAGTACACACGTGGCCACATTATAGCGCTAACCGAGTCAAGCCATTCAACTCGGCTTGTGTGTACAGCCATGCACTAACCGAACTAAGTTGATTCGGTTAGCGCTATAATATGGCCACGTGGCCACATTATAGCGCTAACCGAGTCAAGTCATTCAACTCGGCTTGTGTGTACAGCCATGCACTAACCGAACTAAGTTGATTCGGTTAGCGCTATAATATGGCCACGTGTGTACGAGTAACGGTAATGAAGCACGCAACGGGCATTGAATCGAATCGAATTGATTGATCACTTCAGTCGATTATTGAAAAGACAATGCAATGACACAAACACACACACACAACACACACACACACACACACACAATCGCGCTCATGTTGAGATACAAGCAACAAAACAAGCTTGTCATTTCTTTTTGTTATTGCTGTTGTCTTAAATCCACTAGATCGCTATATTTATTGCCGATGGCTCCTGTTACTTTTTCAATGCGTGATCTCTGAAAAATCCCGCTCCCCGAATGTGGTCTTAATGCGATGGGGAAGACTAGGGCCACCAGGGGTTTTATATTGGCATTTCTGTTGATTCGACCGGCAGACTGGTCAAGCGTCCACTCAGCAACGGAATTGTTTGTCAGCTCCGCCGACGAACGAATTCATACTAAGGTAGGAAGACGATCTGGTTTTCCTGTGTGCTGCTTAATTTCTCTCTCACTTGAGGGGAAAAACGAGCCACCAGCTGTTGCGATTTTCTCACCACAAAATTCAATCAATCAATCAAGCTCAGTCAATCAATCAATCCATCAAGCCCAATCAATCAATCCATCAAGCTCAATCAATCAATCAATCAATCAATCCATCAAGCTCACTCAATCAAGCACTCTATTGTCGCTCAATCAATCAAGCAATGTATTGATGGGAAATGTTTTGCTCCGTGGAATCAACTCATCAATCAATCGAAGTCGGCAATCTTAGAGTCGGTTTGATTTTGGATTTGCAGATTGAGTCGGCGTATAATTTGCGGAAATATGGAGACATCTTTGAGCTGCTGGATCAGGAAGCGCGTGTCACTGATATTAGGAAGAAGGAAAAAAGTGAGTGGCATTTGGCGCATGGGTTCTCACAAAATGTTTATTTGATTGACATTTTTTTGAAAGGCTTGGATGAGCTGCGTACCAAACTGGATGCTTTAATGACTAAAGACGACGATGTGGATATCGAAAAGTCCATTTTGAAGACCGATCGAGATTGCTTTCGAGCGGGAGAGCTCTATAAGAAGCTCAACTTGTTTGCCAGTGTCGTGCTTTCTCTCGAGGCGAAAGGATTTCGGTAAGCATCACTGATAAGCAACTTGGTGATTGATTGATTGATTGATTGATAAGCATGACTGATGAGCGATGTGGTGATCGATTGATCGATTGATGGTAAGCATGACTGATGAACGATGTGGTGATCGATTGATTGATTGATTGATTGATGGTAAGCATCACTGATGAGCGATGTGGTAATCGATTGATTGATTGATTGATGATAAGCATGACTGATGAGCAACTTGGTAATTGATTGATTGATTGATTGATTGATGGATGGGTTGATTGACGTAAACATGTTTGGACGGCAGGTACGGTACCTCTTACATTTGGTGTCTGCTTTGGCTTCAGAACTCGGGATTTCATCCGAGTCGCCCGTGGAAAGTCAACTAAGGGGCAACTGTCATTTCCGGAATGCGAGCAGCACGTTGCTGACGACAGTGTTAACTTCATACTCCATTCCGAGGTAAGGCGTGGGAGTAAGTGCGTTACATTTTCAGTCAGACTAAAGATTCATTTATCCGTCTCATTTAAAAGGGTTTTCGGAATAGACGGAAAATATCCTCTTCCGCGGAGCCGGACATGGACCCGGAAGTGTTGGCAGGATTGTCCATAAACGATTACGGTGGTGCAGTGGCGGAAGCTTTAAAAACAGTAATCACCCCCCCCCCCACATTGAAACGCGATTGTGACAAAGCTCTTAACAGCTTTCTTTGGTGCCATCCCCGACAGAATACGACATCTTGGGTCCTTCTGAACATGGCGACATTCTACCACCGGCTCCTGGGCAACGCCCACGCCGGATTGGAGTGCTCACGGAGGGCCTTGCACTTCTCCCCTCAAAAGCACAAGGATATCGCGATGGCATCCATTGCCTCAATCCTCTACCGCGCTGATTATCCTCACGACGCTCTCATGATTCTCAGGTGCGTAACCATTTCCCGGTTACAGTTACGGGTTACGGTTACCGGTTACGGATTACGGTTACGGTTACGGGTTACCAGTTACGGGTTACCGGTTGCTGTTACTGGTTACGATAACGGGTTACGGTTACGGTTACGGTTACCGGTTACGGATTACGGTTACCGGTTACGGATTACGGTTACCGGTTACGGATTACGGCTACGGTTACCGGTTACGGTTACGGGTTACCGGTTACGGGTTACCGGTCACGGGTTACCGGTTACGGGTTAATTTGGACGATGATTCTGCTTTCAGGGCAGCGATTGACATTAGCGGCGGCTCAGCGGGAGCTTTTACTCTGATGGGTTTCATATTGGCGGTGAGTACTTGACAATCCGTGACCTGTTGCTTCAATTAACACTCGTACATTCTCTCGCTGCAGTCGACCTCGGAATTCGACGCCGCGGTCGGAGCATTCTCGGATGCGGCTAAATTTGCCAAAGACGATAAGAAGCTGGACGAGTACCGCTACGCGGTTCGTTGCCACGCCAGGGTCCATCGTGCTCTGTCGGAGCAGCATCAGTGAGCTCCCAACTGGTTTGACGCTTGTTTCCGGCGTCCTTGCAACTCAACTCGTTGCTGTACTTTAGAGACTTACGGGAAATCATCCGTCAGTTCGACAACATTGGCACGCTGACGCGAAAAGTCGATGCGATATGGTCCGTGCTGCATGCTGTCAGGACGAACTCTGTCCAGGTGCTGCTTCACGCTTACGGCCGCCGACAAGGTATTACTTCGTCATAAATAATCACACACATGGCCACATATTTGGGTGGTCTGAGTTTGAGCCACTCTGGGTGGTCTGAATTTGAGCCATCGGGGTGGTAGAGTTTGAGCCACTCTGGGTGGTCTGAGTTTGAGCCATCGGGGTGATCTGAGTTTGAGCCATCGGGGTGATCTGAGTTTGAGCCACTCTGGGTGGTCTGAGTTTGAGCCATCGGGGTGGTCTGAGTTTGAGC